>WTSP01008203.1:121467-159396 GCA_025331215.1 Actenoides lindsayi
TGCTGTCACACAAAAAGAAACTCTACAAGGAGTGGAAAGAAGGACAGCTAGAATGGGGGGCATACAAGGAAGCTGCCTGAGCAGCAAGAGACCTGGTTAGAAAAGCTAAAGCTGTCAGAATTAAATCTCCATCTGGGTGGGAGCAATCCTAAGCACCAAGATAGGCTGGGCAGTGACTGGCTTGAGAGCAGCCCTGAAGAAAGCAGGGGAGTGCTGGTGGATGAGAAGCTCAACATGAGCCATCAGTGTGCTCTTGCAGCCCAGAAAGCCAATTGCAGCCAATTTGAAGTAGAGTCACCAATACAAGTACAAAATAGTCAGAGCTTTCATAACTGTCACCAGTCAACTTCTTTCATGTTTGATCTTACAAAAAAGGAAGAACTTGCCTTGATGAGAGCAGGATACTACATTAGTCCCTCAGTGCTCCCACTGCAAGACAGTTTGATATAGTTGATAAAGGCATTTGTTTTCTACTGCAGTCTTTCCAGTATATAACCTTGTGCATTTCTGACTTAGAGGATTTTGTATCAGAAGAGATCATGAGATCAGTGATTCACAGAATCATTCGGGTTGGAAAAGACCCTTGGGATCATCAAGTCCAACTCTACTTTACAATGTTCACACCTAAACCATGTCCCTCAATATCACATCTAAACGACCCTTAAACACATGCAGAGATGGCTTCTGAACCACCTCCCTGGGCAGACTATTCCAGTGTCTGACTGCTCTTTCTGTGAATTTTCTTCCCTAATGTCCAGATTGGAAGAAATACAAAAAAAACCCCAATACCTTTACTTACTGAAATGGATTATATCCCGATGGTATTTGATGTGATATTGCTGACATTTCCTTCTTTATCATCTGCTGCATTTAGGAAGAGAAGCAACCAAGAGAGCTTGACTAGAACTACTTGGATCTTTGTAAGTAGACTACTCAGCCCAAGATAAGAAGTCTTCTGTCCTCATCCCTCCCACCTCTTCCCTCGCTGCTTAAAGCGACAGTTTACAATCAGTAAGGACCATCAATTTAAAAGGTTTAAATAACAATCCTGGCAAAAAAACCAAGACAAACAAAAAAAAAGATCATGTGGTGATCCCAAATTAAACACACAGGTAAATAATTTTCTTCATCAACTCCCAGCTATACTACAAGGGTGAAAAGGAAACAGAAGAATCTCTTGCTCCTACATTTTTTTTTCCCCCATCCCAATTCTCAATACTCCCTATGCTACTTCCTGCTCTCTTTCCCATCTTTCAGCAGAGAGATACTGAAAAGGCATCTTTAACATTTAATACTATTGAGAAGCCTTGAAATTCACAGTTTAGCAAAGCTTATGGAGAGAAGCTAAAAACTCAGACTCCTGAATATGCTTCATCAAGTCACTAACAAAGTCAGACAGTTCATGAGTCTAACACAGTTTCACATTTTGACTATTATCACTGCAACCACTAGGCTGGAAAGCTTTGTTTTCTTCAGCAAAGCTGAAGCCACGGAGAGATGAATTTGTCATACAATCTGTCATACACTTCTGTATTTAGGTCCCACCTTGAAGATAAAGGCATCATGGCCTTTCACACCCTTATGAAAATGCCATGTATTTTCAGCTCTTCCCTGGGAAATCTTATAGACCACTAAATTAACCCATACCATAACCTTTAATTAATTATTTATAGGGGTTTTTTTGCAATTCAGCCCCTTGATGAGTGGTACTTACTAAAGCAAAGCAGCGTCTAGAAGTTAGAGTGTGAGTGTGGAACCACTCTCCACAAATCCTTGCTCACTAACCAACATACTTTCTTCTACCATTCTTTTTCTTTATTTCTCCTACTCCTCTTCTAATAACCTTTTTATAGCTACACTTGGCTGTTGCCTGCCAAACTGCAGATCCAACAGGCTGTATCAACTCTACTTCTCATCTACAGATAACAGAGCAGAGCAAGCTGCCTGCCCCACACCAAGACAACCTCAGTCCACCACCCAAGCAGCCTCTCTCAGCATTGGAGAGGCAGGAAGAACATGTAACAGAAAGAATATTTGCACATAATACACATGTATAGGCATGGGATTTGAGGTTGAATCAGTTAAAGACTCATCTGAGACATCGGTCCAAACTCATACGATCAGAGTGGGATGTAACAAAGGTATCAACACCCTTTCTACTGTCAAAGTTAAAAACATTTCCTCCAAGACATTGACCTGGTATCATACTTGTGTTTCCCTTTCCAGAGCAAGAGGATCCCAAGTTCCTCCTTTGGAGTCAGAGCAGCATGCATAGCAGCGCATACACCTAGCCCTGTACCAGGAAAAAAAACCCAGAAACCTTCAGACACCCTGATCTCAAGCTCCAAACACCTGAGTTCCTCTTGTTTTACAATATTGTAGCAGCAGCAGTGGATACCACCATCAGATTGACTTTTTTTCTACAGACAGAAAAGTCAAGGACACAATCATTCCACTCCTAAACTTTCTCTCTGTGTTTACTACCCTGCTTAAATGAGGGATATGTCCCCTCCAGGTCTGTCTGTTGGCAGTCACTGTGCTAGTAGGAGCAGCGATGAAAGCCACCTGAGCACATGGGTTCTGAGACCTCCCCTGCCTTTGCAGGAGCTACATCTCTTCCTCCCTTGCAACCCGTTCGTCTAAAATTGTCTGGCAGGCAAAAAATAATGCATAAATCATGCTGAGGACTGCATAAAATGGGAGGAACATGGAAATTCAGAAACTAAGAATTTATATATGTGGCCACAAAAAAGAAAGGGGAAAAAACAGCTTCGCATTTATTTTTCCACACTTTCAGAGTAGCTATTTCAGCTAAGAGCATTATCTGGTTTCTCAGAGATTAAGCTCTCCTCAGCTCTAGCTGCTATTGCAGCCATAGCAATATTCAAGAAGAAAAGAAGAAATTTAAGTTTCATTTACTGTTTTTTTTTCAAGCCTTTTACAAACAAGCTACTGCTGCATTTTTTTTCTGTACCTCATACTAAGAATATCTGCTTGTCTCCCCTTTCTTTGGGAATACAGGCATCTATTAACTTACAACAACTAGTTTAAAAATAGGAAGAAGGATGTCTCATCTCTTGACTGCTCTAAATCAACTCCTTTTCTTCCACTCTGAATCCAGTAACAGTTTTTGTATTTTTTTAATGCTACTATACTGTGTTGCAGTGTATTTAATTCAATTACTTGTTGCACCTATTGAGTGCTGTTGCCTTTGTCAGAAGGCTGAAGGAAAGAGGATTTATCTTGTCTTGCAGCTTGAATGCTAAACATTTCAACTAGTTTAACAATCTCAATTGAAAAACAAAGAACAGCTGGCACTGCAAAGGTTTTCCACACACCACATGTTTGACCCAGTAGTACGAGCTTTTTGTATTCCAGTGATAGTTGTGTTTATAAGACCTACATGGGACATGGGAATCACTTCTTATTTCAGAAAAAAACCCCACTCTAAGTCAAACTCCAGAACTTGTCATGTTTTAGTGAAGAACTTTAGTGACACTATTCCCAGCACATCTGCTATCAAGATTACATGTACCATATTTAGAATGTAGCTGGCATGTAGCATGCTGTGCAGGTAACAGCATGAGTTGCATTTGTAATTAATGATGGAAATGCATGATGGTCAAGGATAATGGTCTGTGTTTTGCTGCCAGAAAAGGCATATGGTATCCTTGCTGTTTACCAAAAATCATGTCTCTCTTACTTGTTTGTTCCTCTACAAAATCAGAAAGATACTTTTAAAAATCTTTAAAATACACTTCCATGTTCTGAGATAAAGCAAGACTTGAATTCCACAATTCTGAAGCCATATTCTTCCATTTGTGTAAGGACATGGATATTAGACCTCTTTTATAACCATTACTGGTTAATCAAGGACAGGGCAAGACCTGAGAAACACAGCATCTTGCTTTAAAGTACCTACGATGGCGAAGGAACCGAAACACACACACACACTGCGGTGTAACCAGATTTTGACCCTGAAACACCAATGCTATTCATGCTTCTCATGTTCATATTATGAGCAATCTTAGTCATTAATTTGGAAAATCAGAATTAACATTTTTAAACGACCACACTGATTTTTATCTGCATTTTACACTTCGTCCAGAAGACCTCCATCCAAAATTTGGAGTACACTTCCAATTTAAGAGTGCGACTGAGTTTGGAAAAGTGGTTTGGGAAATGCACGTATGATTAAAATGTAAAAGTTGGTGAATTTGGGATACAGGAGTTTCTTACGTTCACCTTTTGCTTAGGAGCAACCACTGAACTGGAATTCATTATTGAAATAGTGACAGATCTAGGTCAGAAATGCAGAGGAGGCATAGTTATCTAAAAGGATATAGGAAGTCACATAACCATGTATCAATTAGAAGGAATTATTAAAATTGTTCCTAGGTGCACCACATTGCTTTAGGGCTTTCAAAAAAACTTATTGTTGCTCGGGGCAGCTTGGAGGCACTTGACAACTCAGGACACTGAAGTAACTGCCCAGAAGGTGCCTTGTAGAGCAGCTGTTCCATTGCTTAAAAACAGGGAAATGCAAAGGGGAAGGGAGTGAAGATATAGATTTATCGACTTGTCTTTAGACACTTTCCTGAGTACAGTGAAGAATTAGCCTCCGATATTCCAAGTGATAAAACAGTAACTGTCATAAAGGTTTATTTCTAATTTTACACCTACAATGTCAAATTCTATAAATCATCATGTACAGCACCTGACACTTCCATTTCATTGGCTTGCATGAGCATGTTAAGTGGAAGAAAGAAGATCCAAGCAGCTACAGGTGGGTCAGCCTCCCCTCAATTCCTGGGAAGCTGATGGAGCAACTAATCCGCCTAGAAAGCTTTTTCAAACACAGGAAGGTCAAGGAGGTGATTGTGAGTAGTCAGCATGGATTTACAAAGGGATTTACTTAGGGGTGGCAGAGGAAGTCTTTCATTTTCTAGGGTTACACAGGTTTTGAAAAAATAAGATAAACATGGAAGTTCTTTCTGTGAAAGGAGTTGGTCTTTACACACATAAACACACAAAACTGTGAGAAATAGCAGCACTGAATTCTCACAGCCTATTACTGACTTGCAGCTTCTGTTATCACACTTCAAAACTGGCTAATTTCAAATACAAAACAAACTGATACTATTCTTAACAACTCAAAAGGGTGTCTGTAAAAGACAAGCATATATTCTGCCAGTGCTTTTAAAAGTTGTCCGCAAGCCTCACGTAAGAAAACTAATGTCATGTCTCAGTGCAGAAAAATAAATTAACTGCATAAACCCAACATGAATGACATAAATTTGAATTAGTAAAAATAAATTAATTAGTAAAAATAAATGTAAGAGCACAATTACCACTCTGTTCAACGAAATTTGTATCTGCTTGAAACACCATAACCAAGAAGCTTTTCAGTTCAAGCAGGGTCCTGTGCTAGAAACTTGAGAAAAACTTGAGAACAACAGTGCTGATACCTCCTGTGTCCAATTATTTGACTGTTATTTTCTCCATTAACGGTGAAAAATATTTTTTCTGGGTTTATCAGGTACTACAGCATCCCCTCAATTCACTGTAATAATACAGACCAAGGATACTACACACATTCATCAAAGTAAACACAAGTGACCCGAGTATTTAAGGCCATCTGCGTGCTGCAAGTTCCACCCTGCTGTGGTCAAGACGGCCACCTGACAGTAAATCTTTAGCACATTACTTACCCAGTATTGACAAGACATTTCCTGCTGAGAGTAGCTGAATGTTTGTGCATTAGTACACTCTGCCCCTTATCATTCCTACTGGATTTCCAAGTCCCCTACACGGGTAAAGGCAAATGTTGCAGACTGAGCAAATGGGGAGATGAACTCTTTTCCTGATCGAGCTCTCCAAAGATAAACCCACTCGCAGCAAAGGCTGATACTTTTTATTCTCAAAGGAATAGCAACAACAAGTCAAGACATTTTCTCCCAGATTGTGACTATAAGCCACAACAGCAACATATTTGGCCATAGCTGGGCAAAATTTCTCTCTGAGTTGAGAGATTTCTCCAGGAGCCCACCCCATACTGACAGCACTCTTACTTCCTCTGCTCCTGCTGAGAGAAGCTAATGTCTCTTACAAGTCTCGAAGGTTGTCTCAGATTTCTGGTGAAGCTTGAAGTTAACATTTTGGACCTTGTCAGCACTAGTCTCACAGGATATTACGAACTGAAAGTTGAAACTATGAAATCTTTTTCTTCACATCAAATGGATTTTACGTGTATCATTTTTTGGGTGACTCCAGACACTTCACAAAACTGTTTACAAAAGCCCCAGCTGAAAAGCCAGGGGACAAAAAAGGCAAAAGCCCCACATCTGAAGAAAGACATGAACTAGCAAAAAGTTCCAAAAATGAGCAAAAGGAAAATTGTGAGGTAGGATACTGTACACTTAGAATATAACAGCTTGAAGGAGAGGAGCTGTGAAATACGTTTATATAGAGTTAATTTGGTGCCTTCCTTCCTTTATGACTTATATTTTTGTTTGTAGTCCTTTTCATATGAAATTTAGTTTACCTGTACCAATACCTGAAATTCTATGGGCCATTCTCTCAGAGTTTCTTTTCCACCAGTGCTTCACCAGTATAGTTAAATCTACTACTGTGCAAAATGTAAACCTCACATTTTCTCATTTAGAGAAGGATCCAGAGCTTCAGTGAAATTCCTATCTACTCTGCAGACTGCCAGCCTGTCACAAGAATCAGATCCTTGTTAACCTGCAGGTCTTGACAGAAATTTTTTATGAAGCAGGAATATTTTTTTAATTATTTTTTTTTTTGTGAAGAAAACAGAAAAGGTAAAGGTTATCACCTTCACCTTTTTATATCAGTGCTAGTCTGTCAGTAACACTTAAAAAAATCAAACTTCTAACCTCAGCCCTCATACTTATGACTCCTCTGTGCTATGCTTTGCTGAAGGAAATGTAAATATTTGGCCAGTGTTGCACCACAAAGACAATCTGTCTCCCTCCTTCTGCTGTTTATTCTGCAGTGACATACTGTACTAGTAATGCTGTTATTCATTCTCCCGTCTATCCTCCAAAGCCACTAGCAAGGATTAATTACCAAGGATGAATTGCACTGAGATTCAGAAGTATGTAACCTGTACAGTTTATAGTCTAGAAGTGGACTAGAGAAAACATTACGGAGAGAAATTAAATTTCACTGAAACAGGTCAGGTATCAGAGGTATCAGGTAGTGGTTTAAACAAGGAATCTGCCAATCATAACGAGTGACAGTGTTATTATTTATTTTGATGTACGCATACCTACTTTATGCTGCTACATTTTCCTTCATTCATTTTTCAACTTCTGCTCCACCACAAGGACAGCACCCTCAGGCATATCACATGTAAAGGCTGACATTATGCAGCTAAACTTTTCTCACTGAATGAAAAGCAGTGGAGTCCCTAAGGCCATTAAATCCATAGCTGGTCATGTCCTGTATATACAGGTCCTACCAGTGTGGTTTACACATTGCGATCTTGAAGATCATGTCAGTTATGTGAAATAGCAAATCCCTGCCAATACAAAGTACCCTGGGCATATCAGTCCTTTCATGTTTATTTCATGCAACTTTGCCACCACTCAAGTGCTCCAATCTATTTACTGTTTGTGAATTTAAAGGAGCTAGGAATTGCTGAAATGAATGAAACTGCTTTGCCGCACTCTGCAAAACCACACTAGGTGGCAATGTGATAAACGCTCTGATGGTTCAAAACTTAATTGAAATATATATGTCCAATACAGCTAAATTTAAAGCATACTGTAAAAGCTCCTCCAACTGCCACATATTTTATAAGGCCTGCTTAGTACGACCCATTTGTGTCCTTGAAGCTAAGAGTTTTACACTCCATGCCGACTACATTCTGCCTAAGGAAGGACTGAATCGGGGCTGTGTTAAGGATGGGCAGGACATGTGCCAAACAGTTAAAAGAGCTAAACAGTCGCAAAAGAAGTAAAACGTTTCAGGATACCAACAGCAGTTATAACACTACCAGATAATTTGGAAAAGGGACCACTGGTTCTGCTGGGGGCTGGACTTTCTCTTCTCAGCTTCATACTCCATAGCAGAATCAGACTGGTTGTCTCCAGTGCATTTTACTGTGGCAAAAACCACATGGCAAAGACAAGCTCCTTATCTTAGCCAATGAGGATATCGGGACCTCAGTCCTCTTCTGGCACCTGAAGATGCCCAGCACATATATGCCCAGATCTCCTCATCATTTTGTTGGTGGAAGAAGCGTCCCCTGAGAAGGGAGAGAAGACACGCTGCCTTCTTCCTGCTTCTCCACCTCCCCACCTAGGAAGAAGGCAAATGCCAGAGGACAGAGCTGAGGATTGTGCTCACAGATACTGCCACAGCAGTGCCCCCCTGTTGTGATATCCCAGGCACATTCAGAATAGCAATACAACCCTCGTACCAAATTACTGCTCACCCATGAGCTGCAGGATGCTGTCCTAATGAATCATTATTTATTAATTTTATAGCACAATACAAAAAGCCCTCAGCTTCCTTCCCTCGCAAATCAATAGCATAAATATGCAGCCTTTACTGGCAGGAGCTCATCCCTATTGAATTCATGATCAGCATGAGAAAAAGCAACATGCAGTATTTTTGTATTATACCAAAAAAGTCCCCAGCAGGAAGGATAATGAGGACAAAGATATCAGTTCTGATAAAAGAATGCAGACAACATTAAAAATCCACATAAATTTAATTAACTGCATGCCTTATTATTTATTTGTCGAATGAAATGCATATATATCGATTTTCTCTTTGAGGTGGGTGTTATACAAACAAGACAGCACAAAAGAGCAGTGAAGATGGCCCATTACACACATAGGAAGAAAAAAATTCCTAACTCAGCTGTGACTCATTACAATCTGGTTTGGAATTTCAATTGAAGACATCTTATTTCTGTTTCCCTGCTAATCTACCGCAAAGTGATTTTCCAAGCAACACTGGGATTAAGTTAGTCCTTTTTATGAGTAGAAAACATCAAGATATAAGGTAGAATATCAAAAGAACTAAAATAAATATTTTAGGAGGTAGGAAAAAAAAAGAAATAAATCGAAGAAATCACAAACAACTTGACAACTAAGTTTTCCTTATTAGAAATACTTGGGAATTTTTTTAAACATTTCTGTTAAAAGCTGAGCCTTCGTAGTATGTGCATTTGCATTACCAACCTAGGAAATTTTCACTGAAAAAAGCAAGGGTTCAACCAAAAACCCAAAAAACCAGCAGTCTTCTCCCAGGGAACTTTTCAGATTGCTGCTTTCATGGGCTCATGGTGGCCATTCCTCCTAGTGCCTTGGTTCCTAACGTTTCTCATCACTGTGAATAGGATCCCAAAGAGACTTTAAACTGCAATTGCAACTTAACATCCTAATTTCAAATTCCCTTGCCTGTCTGTAGAAAACCACCATTTTCCTGCACTTGTAAACAAATTCCAGTTGAGGATTCAAACATCTTTTTTTCGCTACTGATTTCCTCTAACATGGACTTTGGGTCATATTAAAAGAGATGTGTGAAGTAGTTGAACTATGAACTTGTCATAAACTAGTCTATTTGAGAGGCGTCCCTGCCCATAGTGGTGAGGTTGGATTAGATAATCTCTACAGTCCCTTCCAGCCTAAACCATTCTATGATTCTATAACTTACAATCGCTGGTTGTGCTTCTGTGCTTTAGGGGAAAAGGCAGGGAAAGGCAGCCATAAAATACATTCTGTAAAGAACTTTAAAGATTCAGACATAAGTTTAAGACATGTTGATAGACTTCACACACATATAGCAAATCCCATGGTTTACAATCAGGCATTAATCACCTTGCATAGAGGTGAGCACCCATGTAGGGCTTTGCCAGATAGGGACTTCCCAGCTGTCACTGTTAAGAAAAGTATTAACAATGACTAGATTTTGATGCAGTTATTAATCCTTGTGCAAACTGAGGAAGTTTTGTCCCAGATCATCAGTTTATGCTCAGAAATATTCTATGAACTTAACAGATGAATAACTGATCCACTGAACACAAATATTTATCCTCAAGGATTTAGTCTTCATGCCACGTTTGGATTTTGTGATCGTGTCCATCTCCAAAAGGAGGATAATTTTGGGATTGGGATTTCTGTTCCCAGGAATTTAGTTAAGAACCCTGATCAAAACTTTTAAGCATTATCTCTGCTCCATGATAAGATGAATTCAAGTATTCTAGAAAAAGTACTGCTCAGAGATTCACCGCATCTATGTTTTGTGAGCATGTGAACTCTAAGGACTCAAAAATTCATGGAAAATATACATAAATGACATGTAATCATAACTACAAGTTTCATAGAAAAAAAACCCAAACAAAAACAAGAGAGAGAAACACAAAGCTTAAAAAAAAAAAAAGAAAAAAAATTGGGATTGCTTGCATTGTATTTATAAAGCTTACAAAACACTTGAAGATTTTTCCCAGGCACATGGAACTATTTGTTCTACAAACAAAGTCACTTTGTATGACCTTCATTTGGATTACATGAACTCATTTCCATATATTTCCCTTCTCTAAGCTTACCTGCTGCTACAAAATAGAAAGTACTGCCCCATCACCAGTCTAATAATAATTATGATTAATGTAATTAAAATGAGAATTATCCCCCAAACTTTAGAAATCATTTGCTTTGTTTTCCTATGTTGGTATGTTTTAGTCATTTATTTTACTTCCACTTTAATAATTATTTTATTATTTCATATTAATTTGCTTTCATAAATTAAATTCAACACACCAAGGGACCTCAAAGCAAATTAGCTCTTAGCTGCATCAGTCTTTAAAGATCCAAAACAAGATACTGTTTTTCCCTTGGTGGCCTCCATAAATATACATTAGATGTACTGTGAAAGGGCTGAAGCTGGCAGCTCCAAAGTTAGCTTTCTAGAATAAGAAATCTTGTACCATGAATATCTGTTTTGTTTTGTTTTCTGGTTCTGTCCCTACCCTCTCCTGAAGACATGTAGAATACTTGGCTCTAAAATCTTTAAGGAATAACAGATTTTGAATGCAATGTGCAGTTATGTACCATGTAAATTCTATAGTGTGTTCTATATGTCATCAGATTCCATGAATGCCCATTACACTTTTTGATTTACGTATACACCTCAAAGATTTCAAGATTTAAATTCAAGCAGGTAATAAAAAAAGAACTTCACAAGTGAAGTTCCCACTAAAACAAAATACTAGAGACAGCAAACACACCTACTTTGACTATAGATTGACTTCATACCTTTCCTTCACTTGTCCTCAAGTCCCTGGGTAAAATATATAAATATTATTTACAGCAAGGCAAAACACATGGCTTTCCCTTCACAAGGGAGAGTCCTAATGACCGAGTTATTTCGGATTTCATTTGCTTGCTATTTCTCTAGCATCATCAGTCTCACACTGTTGGCTGCCTAATGTTCAGTTCAAGTCATGACCACACATGCCTCAAGTTTGTGCAAAATAGGGAAGACACTGAAAGGCCATTCCTTAGATCTGAAAGTCATGTTTTCAAACAGCCTCAGATTCAGAAACGCAGGAGAAACAAACAACAGGAAAGAAAAAGAAAACAGAAAAAGGTTTTCCATTTGAAGTAATTCTACTAGACAGTATATTAACAAGAGTTATCTACCCCTCCCCTTCCAATGCTAAATGAAAAATTGAATCTGTGTTCACTTTTAAATAGAGGATTTTAACTGGCATGAAGGTTCCTGACACAGGGTGGTAAAAGTCATGAAAGTAAAGGAGAGGCACAACTTCACTCACTTCCTCCTTCAGCATTTCCAATTCTGCATTTAGGGCAGGCCTACCTTTGCATTTCAGTTCAGATCAGATGCTGCTGTTCAAGTGAACCCCACGATAGCACCACTTATATTGCAGCATGGTATCACAGCATACAATTTACCCACTTTCAGATTGAGCTAGCATGAACGATGCCCACCCATAATGATTGGTTGGTCCATGAAGCCAATCTAGAGCCAGTCCAAAATAGAAGTCCTGAAAACACAGAGTGCTGAGTGCTGTTTTGCTTTCCAGTACCATTGATCTTGGCCAGTCCTACCTGCCAACGTAGGCATTGCTATTTGCATCCTCTCTTGTTATTTCTGTGCACTCTGTCCTGGGCTTAACCTTCCCCATCTCTTCTTGCATTGAACCCATTAGCTCTGTGAACTCCATTTTCAGGGTGTCAAGTCACCCTTCACACCTTCTGAAGGGTGAAGTTTCCCTTTAGACCACCAGTGGATCAAGGATCTACCATGTCAGAGTATCGGTCACACAATATTATATACAACAGAAGCATGCTCCCTCATGAAGATTTATACATTAGAGTAAAACTGGTGTAAACTAGAACTATTTCCAGGACTGTTCATAGTAGAAATACTACTATCAAGGCAAAATATTATCACATAACTGTAGCTTTATATACTGAAGTTAATCACATATAATTTAACTATCCTTATGCACTTCTGTCTCACAATTAATGTTTGCAAGGTGCCTTAAAATTTTCCAGTAAAGGTGCTATTAAATTATTATTACTATTTGATTTTGAATTTAATAACTTCATTTGTTTGACATTCTGCAAGTTCACCTTTTCTCCCTTCTGGCTTCTCAACTCAGAGTAAAAAATGCATTACAGAGCTACAGTCCCAAGAGGAAAGCAAGCAATGCTAGTGTTCACAAGTCCTGTTCCCAACATTAAAGACTGGACTCCTCCCAGAAGGGCTATTTATTCTTGGACCACTGAGAGAAATGATTCTGGCGTCACAAGCCTCTTCTGTCTACATGGATGCAATCAAGATTATAATACTAGTATTTGAATAAAGGTCCTCGCAAGTGAATCAACAATCACCAATCTGCAAGAGGCTACATTTTGAGGTAAAACTCCATCCTACAATTTGCTGGTTATATGTATCTACATAAGCATATTACAAGTATTGCAAGACTACATCACTGGGAGTATTGACATCACCAGGTAATCCCTTTCTTCACTTTGAGGCATGATCTGTTAAGTTCTGGATGAAAAATGTGTTACTTGACATCTTTTCAGAGAAGTATCAGACAAATATGTGAAAGATGACCTATGGCTCCAAAGAGCTCTTGAGATAATTGATCTACAAACACACACATTATCAGGCAGCAAAGCAAATTATAACCAGCTACTAAAGGCACCAGTGGCTCAATAAATGATTTCCTGACATTTCAGTATATTACAGAGGCAGCATGTCTTTCCTTTGGGGTTCACATCACAGCAGGTCTATTTTCTTTGTAAACTCTAGATGGAGATGCACAAAAAGAAGGAAAAAAAAAACCCACAAAAAGAATCTAAACAAAGCCATAAATATAATAGTAGGTTTGACTTCAGAAAATGAAAATGTCTTGCTAGGCTATTTGCTCAAAATCTCAACTATGGCAACAGTTTTCTGCAGGTTTTCCTGTCTGGTACTTACATTGATTGTGTGGTACAGTACTGTATATATTTTCCCAGAAAAATAGGAAATAAAAAGCCCTGCCATTTAAACTGACAGGATATGATTAAAGGAGCTTTTTCTCTCTTTGACATCTATACATACAACAGCAGTAGATGAAACCTCTGACTGATCAGATTGTTATTCTTCTTCCCTCTCCAGATAAGTACAAAAGCTCCCAAAACCCAATTTCATGCAATTGAACTGCTCAGAGCACCACCGATTCTGCATGTACACTTTGACCCGCACCCCGCCCCTCTTCAATCATCAACTGGAATTTATGCCAAGTTAATAGTAACTGGAAAACCCAACAGCTGCACGTTACAGCCATATGAAAAACCGATGATTTCAGGTGAAGTCCTAGTGGACAGCTCTCTATATAATCCTAACTTTTCCATTCACTGGCAGTTTCCAAACAGGTAAAAATGAATGAGCCACAAAAAAATGAACTATTTTCTTACTTCTAGAAACAAACTGATGCATCAGTATACAGATGTTTGCATAGCTATTAGGGCAATACCAAGTACTAAGTACAACACATCTCTTCATGTTCAAGCAGCGTAGTGTAATTCTGTTTTCTAACCTGTGGAATTTCAGAAATTAGTCCAAAACCAGATTTTCTATTAATTCTGGATTTCTCAGTAAAATTGCTTCTGTAACTATGATAGCACCTTAAACCTTCCAGATGTCTCTTAGAAGAGAAAATAACAGGATGTTTAGAAGTAGCCACTAAACTCTGTTGACACGAAATGAAATGCAGTATATCTCACCTCCAGGCTTTGGCATACATTTTTACCACATGAACTTTGTCAGCAGAGTTTCTCAAGATTTGGATTGAAAGCCATAAGACACATGGGCTACTCAAGACTGGAAAGCTCTTCATATAGAGAACCTGAAACAAAGTTGTGCCTGTGCACATCTCTGATTTGTGACTTACAGCCTATGTTTCACAATCACATTGTTGTCGAAGGAAAAGCAGAGGCTGTCAGTGACAGTGGGGCAGATCCTGTCTCTCATCTAACTGTATATCAGCTTGGAAACCTCCACTGGAACCAATGCAACTATGCCTGTCTAAAACAACTACAATTAATTATGCATGCTTACCTAGGGTAAAATAGTGCTAACAAAATTCTACAGAAATACCCAGTTTCCAATCTCTGTGACTGTCTCTCTGCATGTACATTTTTCTATCCAAGAAATGCATTTAAAATACTTTCATCCACAAAAGAAAATAAACAGGTAAAACTGATGGTAAGAGCAGGATGTAAAACCAAGACACAGGGAACCTGGTCTCATTCTTAGCAGAAATTTCAGGAAAGTTGCTCTTTGGACTCGGGGATACAATTTTTCAGTATTTTCCTTCCTCATTCAGATTTGTTTTAATTTCTTTTTTACATCAACTTCTACTCCACTTAAAAAGCTGCTCACGCATAGTATAATCTGTAGCAAGTAAAATTACGATAGCAATAAAAGCATACATGGAACTCAGTTTACTCATATTTACTAAATATTTAAATGAATGATAACAGAAACGTGGCAGAACACATCTCAGTGTTTTGACACGATGAAATGGCTTTCATTTCTTGTTTTGCCTTTTGTTGCTCATTTTGTATGTGTCTTTGGAAATTATTTTTTAAGTAAATTTGAGTCACTGACTTTTATCTCATTTCTGGTTCTGAATAAAAGCAAGAAACAAATGGCTTGTGATGTACAGACTAAAAAAAAAAGAAAAAGAAAAAAAAAGTTACAAAATCAGACATGTCTAAATTGCCAGCTTAGATTTCCAAGCCAGCAGTATATTGCTTTATCTACTGCTGTGTCAAAAAGAAAAAAACATGAACATGGGCAGAAAAGAAGCAGAATCATAATGAAAACACCAATTTTTATAATGTGTTTTCCTTTTTTTTTTATTTTTCCTCTCAAGACCTTCCATGCACAAAAGAATATAAGTTAAAAACATTTTACTGTTCTAGGCTCTTTCCCACTCCCTTTCTACTACCTTGTCTTACATATTTCTCAACGTTACTAACTAGCACACTACAAGAGAAATACTGATAAGGCTCCCATAAGGAGAATGGAATTATATTGAGCTCTGTAGCAACTTTGCCTGTTTGGGTGGGATATCTCTTTGCACAGGCAGTCCTTCATGTTTCAGAATCCACTGCCTGCTTCTTAATGGTAATAGAAATATTTTCTATGTTATTTTTTAAAAATATGAGAGCTAAATAAAGACCAGTCCGAAATAAGACTTGGTGACAACTGAATGCCACATGTGGACGTGTCTCCATAAACAGATAACAGAGAGGTGGCTCCAGGAATAAGACTTCTGACCTTGAGTGTAAGGAAAGGCAAAGCTTCTTCTGAAAGCAGTGAATGAATATAGACGAGTCACACTGCCAAGAGCTCAGCCAGGCAGCAGATACCATTTTACATGAGTTTTTACATGTTTTTCTTCAAACATGCTTATGGTCAGCATTTTGCCATCGAATCTTTTTTAAATTTAGCTGGATTATCTTCTGGTTTATGAGTTAGTAACAGAATGATTAAGTAAGGTCTGAGTTGTTCTATTGAAAGATTCAGGAATTTGTGTTTGCAGTGCATTTCTGAGAAAAAATTTGGATCAAGATCAATAATACATTAATCTTTTCTGTGTTTGGCAGTATGGATATTTCTGTTTCATTTCAGAAATCACTTGGACTGATATGTAGTCAAAATATTCTTACATGGACATGCTATAAGGACAAGAATCTACAGCTAACATGTAGGCAAAGAATCTATTCACTCTGAAAAGGCAAAGCTGCGTACGGAAGTGTCTAAAGGACATCTGCTGCAATGCCACTTACTTTAGAAAATGAAAGAATTAGAAACAAAAAAACAGTGTCTCCATTTTTGCAGTACTGAACTAGATGTGGGTACAATTCAACTGAAATAAGAATTCCTGTGTTTTCTCTCTCTGCAACTTGTCCTCAGTACTGCTGATCTCTGTATGCTTGGTATCAGTAAACTTGGAAGAGCATGCACACTGCCTTCAGTGGCAGCATTCCTTGTCCTAAGCAAAATGCAGCACTTTAATCAAGTCCATGAAGTAAGGAGGAAAAATAATGCAGCCTTCTGAAACACATACTTTGGCACAACCAAATATCTGTGCTCAATGTTCACCACATTAACCCTGCTACCCAAACAGCACGCACAACAAATAGTAGCACAATTTGTCTGCTGGAATAAATGGAGGGAAATAGCCATGGAAATCGATGAAGATGCTCAACCTCGTCACACCTCTGGGAATTTTTCTTCTGGTTTACACTAGAATGCAAGTTTTTCTATGCACTCACACAAAATAAAGCATAGTTTTAAAACCATGGATACCTAGTGGAATATGTATGTCTCATAGAAATCCACCCTTACATAGATGTGTTGCATCTTTAATATATGCATCCATTCCTTGAAATGAAGGATCTAATCACTAGTGGTTTTTTCCAGCTAAAGTTCAAATAAATATTCATGGTAAAACTAATAAATCTCTGTTTATCTTCTTCCAATCTGCCAATTTTGAATTGTAATGAAAACCAACTATAAGCTGAAAATAAGGCTCACTGACATTGAAAGCCGTTCTTTCTAATGAAGCACAGAACATGCTTCTCTAAGTCATTATTTTCCTCAAGAGGATGGATTTCCTCGTGCAGGAGAAACTGCATTTTTTTTGTGATTCAAAGCACTACAAGGTGGAAAAGCACATTTGGATTGGCCATTAGAGCAATATTTTCATAGGAAGTAGCAGGGAAGGTTAAAGTAATAGTTTACTTGGGGTTTTTGTTTTGTCAATTACTAGAAGTCATTATAGCTTGAAATTACTTTCTTTGTCTTGGAGCCTAATACATTCATCATTCCACACAAAGAGAAGCGAGGGAACCCCTCGAAGTATAGCTATATATAAAAACCAGTGCATGACATGAATGTAACTTAGTTTGTCCATGTTCAAATACATGTATGTTCTTTCAACCTCACTGCATGCTTCCATGTTCAAGCACATTTGATACTGTTAAAAGCACTAGGTATTTTAAGTTGTTCATCATAGTTTTTCCACAGAGAAACAGTGACTGTGAAGAGCTCATAATAGGGCTGGTTTGAGTTTGAAATGAGTTTGTCCTAAGAAGGTGTCAGCAAAATCATCTCCCTTCCTTTAACCTGCTGCTTGATGTTGAGAATTAGGAAGCATAAAAAAACCTCAACTAAAGTAATAAGAGATAGCTACCAAGAAGGCCTTAAAATTACATTTTTGGTACATTATATATTTAATATATTTATGCATATATTAAGAGACATTTATTCCATATACACACTCAAATACAAAATACATACCTAAAAAAACCAACCTTCAGCTACTATCTGTAAAAATCTTCCGTGTAGTCAAGCAAATAGTGTTATAAATTGTACAAATGTTCTTAAAACTCTACCTGTAAATATTTAGGGTGTACTTTTATTTAGGGTGTGATTTGCTCTAATCTTATGAAATTATTGTTCAAATAAAGCTGGCTGCAAGTAGTAACTCACCCAACAGCCAAAATAGACGCAAACCCAAAACGCAAATTAGTGTGCAATAAAAAAGAAAAATTAAAAAAAAAAAATTTCTGTTTTCTTCTCTTTTAGTTTGGTAATTGTATTCCTGTTAGAAGAAAGAGAGACACAAGAAAAAAGGATATACTAAGTGCTACTATGATTTTTAAATAGTATAGCTTCCTGATATCCTCATGAAAATCTTTTGAAAGCCCTCAGAATACATATATTTTAAAAAATAAATTATAAACCTTTCAATATTTGACTGACAACTCATGTAGTTGCCAGGATACTATGAAAGTCCCTCGCTTCTCTCTCAGCAGACTGCTAGACCTTTACACAGTGCCACATGCATTCTTCTTTAATCCTGTTGTAACTTTTATCTGACCTTTCACTTAGTATAGTTTAAATAAAAAAATAAATATTTGTTCATGACAAAAGCTATGGATTTGATGATTTGTATTCAGGTCACAAGCTAAACAAGAAAAGCTATATGAAGAAATTTCATGCCAGACTGTGCAAGAAAAGGCAGGATCACACTTTGCAAGCAATTCATTTTTGTTTTCAAGAGTTTGCATGGCAGACAGAGATGATGATCCTCAACTTCAAAATATATGTCAATATCCATCAGTTTTCTATAAATATTCAGACATTGAGGGAGAAGAATGAGACAAAAGAATAAAAAAGTCTGCTATGGAACGGCAATCATACCAATAGCCATGTGGATATAAATTAAAGTTGCTCAAGACTATTTAGAGAAGTGTTATATTTTAAACACAAATATAATTATCACTTAAGAAGCAGAGCATACCCCTCAAAGTTTTCTAACGTCATAGTTTCAGCAACAAGAAAGAACAAAGAGACACAGGGAGGAAAAAAGGAATCCAATTAATAATCCTCGGAAATGTGTGCTAGTTATATATGTATATTATGCTCTTTATTACTATTATTTCTTTATTACTGTCAGCATCTGACAATTAATTCCCAATTTCCTATAAAAAAGTTATTTCTATCTCTGGCCAGGGGACAGAGCACTGATACAATAAACAAAAAAGTTTAAAAACCCTAGTTCAAACTCTTCATTTCCATATATTGAATAGGGAAAACGAATAAAGGGAGACTAAAATGCAAATGGATAAACTCCATTGCCAAGCATTTTTAAGAGAAAGCATCTCTGGAAAAAAACAGTGCCAAGCACTTCAGACCAGAACAACAGAGATACACCTAAAGGATCAGCAAAAGCTACTGCAAGGATATCCCTTGAGCACAAATATTTCTCCAACTTTTTAAGAACGCTTCATTTGCAATACCCATTTTTAATTATTTTCACAAAGAGGAACTCCAGCTTTCCCCAACGTCCAATAACGTGCAGTCAAAATTAACCATCAGCATCCAAAGGTTTGGTGTGTTAGCTATAACCTTGGTGGTAACACATTTATCATAGAGACAAGACAGGCTAAATCTTACAATGTGGTTCACCACAGCTGATGCAGCTTGTCAAAGCTACCAGTAAGAGTGGGTTACAAACACTATTGGCTTCATGAAAAGCGAGTGCTTAAAAACTTCTTCCAATTTCATATTAGAAAGTTTCAGATTCCTAGATTTGCATGAAGAAACAAACCCAGAAAGCTTTGAGTCACCTTCAGATTTAAATTTCTGTCTGTTAACGTAGTATAAATTAGATGTTGAGAGATTTAAGAACAAAAATAGATTATTTGCTTTGGTGAACTCAATTCAAGGACATCAGAAGAAAATTACTATTTTGCAGAAACAGAAATAATCAATGTTAACCATTCTTGAGAAGACTGATTTGCTTTGTTGTATTTGTCCTGGCTTCATTTTGTTGTTGTTTAATATATATTAGCATTCTCCCTCTGGTAGCACTCAATAGCATGTCACAAGAAAAATACACAGCTACAAATCCCTTGTTATCCTTTGCCAAGAAAACCTCGACTTAAGTAAACCTTGTTTTAAAGATCTCGTTCATCAAAACTCAAACCTGCAATGCATCTAGACATCGTATCAATTTAAGCAGAGGTATCTTGGTTTTAAGATAGAAGGCTTCTACAGGTATTATATTCCAATCCTCTGTAAAACTTTGAAAGCAGAGGAGCTTTATTCTCTGAAAGCAGATAGCTTTCCTCTGGGTTGTTATTATTTTATCACAGTTAATGAAGCAGCAGGAGTATGGAAGTATAGGTCTGAGCATGAAAACATTGGGTATGAAGTTTACTACTCTAAGTTTTCTAAAGAATTGAATGGGGTTTACAAAGTCTACCTGGATTCTGTATTTTTTTCTGATAAAAGCATTTTGCATCGATTAGTAATAACCTCAGAAACCCCAAAGCGTTCAGCATATGTCACTGTCAATTGACACCATTTGCATTTGAGGATACTACGCACACCTTTTGCTCACAGGTGTAATGAAAGCCACATCCATGACAATTTCTCCTTAGAATGATCTTTTTCCATTTCCTGCCAAAGGCAGAAGGTTTTACCTTCCTCTCCTATTCATCATTCTTCCCCATCCCAAGTCCCATCCGGAATGGTTATGTCTGAACTTTTTGGTAGGGAATTTGAAATTTGTAATGGATTTGTTATTACGAACAGCTCTTTTCATAAGGCATTCTTTCTTTGTTGCTGATATTGCTTGTGGATTAAAGCATGAGGATAAGTACTTGAAGTTCTAAAACTGCGTGCATGGAAACACATCTTTCTAAGAAAAAGAAGAATAATTTTGCCATTTTCTACTTGCTGTATGACTGATAAAAACCTTTGCATCATTCGATATGTAACTTGTGAGATGCAAGTGCAGCACTACTATGAATAAGATTGCATTGTTTTCATGCTTTTAGCCTCTGGTGGATGTTGCTAGACTCTTAGTGTGTTGAAAACTGAGAATAAAGACACTTTTGCAGGTGGAATTCAGTAGCATCTGACAGCACACAACTAAATTACCAACAGCATTCAACTGAACTACCTGTTACTTTGAAGCTTTCTTTTGTTTAGAACTGTATAGAATTAAAAATGTTCCTTCCTCTCTATTAATTACTTTGTCTACTTTGCTCATATAAATGCAATCAAAAACAAAGGACAGACTGCCTACATTGGGAAGGTACAGGCATCCTTTGTTTGTTTAGGAAACAAGTCTACATTTCTCATTTGAATAACTAAGACAAAACATTGTGACACCTGTATTATATATCTACCTTTGCATCTGCTGCCACTCCTAGTTTTAGAACAACATCCTTACGGAAATGGGTCAGGACCCCGGGTGAAATGGCTGTGCTTAATAGTGATGTTCAAAATTCACACCTTCCAGACCTGTGTTGTACCTTGGTCCCTTTTTTAGCTGCAAATTTGAATTACTGCAAATCAATCAGGAGCTTTTACAGACAGGACTACGTACAGTGAATTCTGTCAAATAACTTTAACGTGTGAAACTGTGAGACTTTAAAGATGAGTTCCATTACAGAATCATTAAGGTTGGAAATGACCTTCAAGATCATCAAGCCGAAGAGGAGTATCCCAGAGACACCTTCCAAAATACCTGAGACTATTCTGTTTAACATATTGTTACTCTCAAGAAATGAGAGCAAAGCAAATTTGTTTTGGCGTTACGAATTTTGACACAATTTCCATGCTAAATATGATTTTCCATTACTTCAGTGAAGACTTAAGCTGCATGAGGTAGAAACAAACAGCCCTTGGCTGAAACAATATCGACAGCAAACAGCTCACCTAGCAGCAACATTTTTATATTGTTTACTATTAATAAGCTTTTTTGTATTACCCCCTCCTGAGTAATTTTAAATAGTTCCTTCTACTACTTCAATAAAAACAGCAGCAAAGGTGAGCTGGAAAAAGCAAGTTTAAAGAATACACAGCTATCTGCTACCTGTCTTTGCTGAAAAGTAGAGATGAAGAATCTCAGATCTTGAAGCATGTAGATCTCCAAGAGACATACTAATGGCAATAATTGATGCTGAGAGCAACTCTCGTGTTGTACCTTGGCAGCTGCTATTTTATGTAGAACTGCCAAAGAAAGCTTTTGTGTTGATCAAATAAAAAGCCTTTGATAAACTGACTGAAAGCAGTTGGTGGAATGGTACTTAAGAACTTGTTTATTTCTACCCAAAAGTGAAGTGAAAAAGGGAAGTGTTTAAAAAAATAGAAATACCAGAATGCAAATTCATAAGAGTATAATTTTGAAAATGACAAAACAGAATATTTCAAACAGTTCAAATCAAAACAACTCAACTGAAATGACACTTCTCAAGCTGAAATGCTTTTTTTTTTATTATTTCACTGATCAAACTCTTTCAGTTGAAATTATTTTTTTTTGTATAGAAGAACTGTACCTCATCAAAAAAAAAGTTATTTCAGATCCATATTCCCAACCCTGTTTCCAGGCTACCACATAGCCTATGTCCTATCTCATACACAGAGCATTCATTAGAGAATTCTGGACTCTACATGGAGTCCAGCCTACAGGAGAAAAGGGAAGGCTGTCTGCTGTGCACATGCAGACCACGATTTAAGAAGGGACTTTATTTGATATTTTGGTCACTGGACAAAGCACAAAGCACCTTAACTGAGTTCAGACTGCTTCTCCTCTACTCCTCCCTAAATATGCAACAGAGAATAAGAATTGGTAGGCAAAACCTACAAATCTTTTCCTGTTGCAAATTTCTGCTTGGAAAAGTGGTGTTTCACGTCATAAAATCCCTTTCATGTACTCCAAGAAAGCTTAATCACTGATTTTCAGTTCAAGACAAATCTTTTTATGGCTTATTTCTGTTTAGAACAAACAACATGTTACATTCAAAAGCATTCATACGGAAATTAAAAATAAATAACCTGAAAGAAATTCTAAGTTTCTCACCTTCAGTTATATATATGGAAGTCCTACCCTACCCATAATCCTCCTTCATCAGGGTCATCTCTCTCAATCTTCATTCAAAAATGTAACACAAAAAATCTCTCAATGCTGGATATGACAACAGACACATTCAAGTTAGGGAAGGAGAAGAGAATTTTCAAGTCAAGCATCTTCACCTGCTTAGTCTTTTTTACCTCAGGATGTTTTATTTACCATTTACTATTTTGCTATGGTTCTTGCAACTTATAGTAGCACTAACAGAAAATGGAATTTAAATCAAGAGTTATTATAAAACATTACTCCTTTATAAGGCTCTTTTCATTATAGGTTTTCTTTTGCAATACTTTATAGGAGGTCTGGACAGTTGTTCTTTATTTCACGGTGAAGGACCCTGGGGTTACACATCAGGTGAAGATCAGCTGGGAAACAAGACAGCTTTGAAAACAAGTCTCCCGGATCAAAGTCTTAGTATCTCTGAAGTTAAATTTTAAACTGTCAACACTATTCTCATCTCGCATAATATCAAGTCAAGCACTTTCAGACTTTGTTTTGCTTTTTTTTTTTAATCACTCTTCCTGACATTTCATGCAGCTCTATAAAGTGCCTGTAGATGGCATCACTTTAGGTATAAGTGACTACATATGGTCTTTACTGCCCAGGAAATAAGCTCAAATATTAACCCTACCAAATTATATAATCCTATTAAAGAGTTGTATTTTTAAATAAATCTACCTGGTGTTAAAGAAACTAGACAGCTTTGTTGGCTTTGTATATTATCTTAGATTTGGTTTGCCTAAGATGTTAGAATTTGAAAAGATGGCTTTCTTTTCCCCAGGGGAAAATACCACTCTGTTAATCATTAAAATAATTACAGAGAAGTGCAACAAATTAAATAAAAAGTTTGGCATACCATAATAACACAGCATAATGAAAAACACTCTCAAGTACATACCTTTATGTTTAACATCTAATAACTGAGATCTTAATATATTAGGGAATTGGAGTTAAAATATTTAATTGAAAAAAACCATTCTTTAAAATTACTTTTGATTAAATTGTAAACCAATACAACAGGAAAATATTAAAGGACCCTAGCCACATAGAATAATTTTTCTCACAGTTCTCTCCACAACTTGCTTCAACGTGCTTTGAATTTGCTTGGTTTCAAAGCAGAGTGCATGTGTTATTTATTCTGCTTTTGTTATCCCCAAGTGTCTGAGGTTAACAAATTGTTTGCTGCTTTTTATACTTATGTAATGTTCTCTTATGTTAAATGGCAAATGATATCCTACTGAGCAACTAAATATATTTGGTAGTCTACAGATCTTACTTTTGGCTAGAATATCTTAACTCTCCCATCCACCACGGAAAATCCCTGTGTTAGCAAGAAAAATGCAGTCATATAATTTGTTTTTAATGAAACTCAAAATATGGGATTATTTAGAGCTCTATTTTATAATATATCATTTTATTATAACAGTCGTATTTTAGAGAAGTCCATAATCTATACGCTACATGTGTCTGTATTATACAAATCTGAAGTGATTTAGGATTCTCTGTGGGATTGTGTGTGCCCACAGGACTACATGGGCTTGGACTATCTTTAATGCTGGGCTGAGCAGCAGGCTTCTTTCACTAGTCTGGGATTTTGGCTCACAAGCAAAATTTCTCACCATGTAGAGCATCACTGTAGAAGTTCCTATCAGCTTGTAAACATTAAGTTTCTATAAATTAAGTTTGCTCAGAGTTGTCAAAATTGTTACCCTACTCCCCACTGCTCCTCACTCCCCATTCTAATGGCTTTTTATTGCCTGAAGAAACCATGCACATTTCCACACTCATAAAAGTATTTCTTAAGGTGAAAAAGGAGTTCATCAAATACTGATTAAAAAGTAATTGCCTGAGGCCTTGAATGGAGAAGCGATGCTGAAATCAGCATTCATTTTTGTTTTTCAAGATGTGAAGAGAAATAACGCCACGTCTTACACACTTACTGCTAAATCACATACCAGTACATTTATCTCTCTACCCACTACAGTACAATAACTGCAACCTATAGAAATACTGTAAATTTATTATAACAGTTATATTGTATTTTAGAGAAATCCATAATCTATACACCACATGTGTATGTATTACACAAATATGAACTGATTTAGGATTCTCTGTGGGAACACTAGATGCTTCTCTTAGATAACTTGTCCAAATCTTTGTGCCTCAACAATACCTTACTGAATGAAATAATTTACATTATTCAAAGACATTTCCCTGAAATTTTGAATTTTAATATTTATACTTCTACTGAGACACGGTGACACAAACGCACAATTGTACAGTTATGTGAAGAGGCAATGACCATTTGCCAAATCTTGGCAAAACAAGTAAACCACCTCAAGCTTCTTAGCTAATCCAGTACTGTAAATTGACTCTGTAATGAGTACAAAGATGGTGTCTTTTCTCATCTGTGATCTACCAAGCATTACTGTAGCCCTCTTCCTTCCTTTATATTACGGACAAGAATATACAATGAAAGTGAAGTCTGAAGTGAAACAGCAATGAAGACATGTCCTCCATGCAGGGTACTATTCATACAAACAATCTCACCTCACTTGAGGCACCGTAGCACCTACCCATGCCTATAATCACATCTGACCTAAGACAGGATACATCAGAGCAATTCCTAGTCCCTGTAGCCAAATGAATATATCCAAGCTTCTTTTATAAACATGTGAGATCTTGTTTGTATGATTCAGACATCAATATTCATTCTCATTCTACGTCTGTCTTTCTCACCTAAATTCTCACTCACTTTTCACCTTTTTGCCACTACAGTGACAGAAAGTCACATCATTTCAGATACCCTGTACAGTCTGTGCTACCCCTAATGTGAAGAAACTCTGGGTGCATTATGCTCATCAACATTTCTGGTTTCTGCCTGGAGAAAAAGACTCTGTAATTTGTTCTTCCTGCTGCAGGGCAGTGTTGTAATCACTCACACAAGATCTAGACTTTCCTAGCAAAGACGTGTTTGGAGCAAAGCCTTTTGCCTAGTTTGCAAGTTCCATACCCTCCACCAGTATTTCAAATTACCATATAAAGCGAGACTTTGCCAATGAGTGAAAAGATGTAGAACATTCAGTTACAAAGGCTCTGCATGAGCCAGTGGCAGCCTCTCAAGGTTTCAGTTTGCCTTACAGGACATCCCAGTTTGACACCCATTCATGGCTCCATTCTGAGAGACATCTAGCATGATATTACAGAGGTAAATGCTACAGAAGCAGATGTCCTACTTGCTACAGAGCCACTGGAGAAAAGAAAGTCTGTGTGTCAGTCTGTGTTACCCTGTGGGTGAATTAAGTGCAAACAAAATCTCAAGGAAGACTCATCCAGACGGTCTGGACATAAAGAATGAGAATGTAACGCTAAAAGGGTGAAGAAATATTGCATATACCTGTTGGAGAAAAGGAAATAAAAGGCAAACAGTCTCTCAATAGTGGTTACCTGTAACACTTTCAAGCACCCATTCTCACCACATGCTTATCATTATGTAAATTCTGTTGCAAGTCTGAAAAAATGTTGTGGTTTTTTTTTTTTTTGTAAATTCAAAACATAAGAGATCTCACCATGGCTGTCAAAATGACAAAGAAATGTACCACCACAAATCACTCCAAACCAAAGCAGCAAAAGTTTTTAAGAATAAAGATACTATTGCCAAGTGTAAATATCTACAAATTGTATCTATCCACTGGGTACCTTTATTGTGATATTCATGGGGAAAATAAAAAATTCTATGGCTATTATTATTTCTGGGACAAATTAACTGAGTTGGGTTGGGAACGGCAAAACATCAGTCCAGTGTTGTGAGCATGAACACTGCCAACAAATGGATGCAGGTATACATAAACCTCACAAGAAAAGCATCACTCTTGACACTTTGAATGAAAAGGTAATTGCAGGGACTTACACTTCTGTCCAAGTAACAGGTGTTTCAAAATACTGGTAAAAAATATCCAATAATGTCATCAAAGGTGGATATCATATTAACAATTAAATATTAACATACTTATTCTGTTCAGTGTTCAAGAATTTCTAAAATGTTACTTTTTTTGATATTTACAATGCACATTTTTTGATGAAGGAAGGTTTGCAGAATAAGATCAAAACAAAACCAAAACAAAAGTAGATTAGTTCTATTGAATTTTAGCCAGAAATGTTTTTGTTTTGTAGAGAAAAGAATTCTCCTTTTAAAAGTAAGCATATTTAAAATTCAACTTCAACCAAAACATTGAAAAAAAATAATTCCAGGAAGAAAATCAGTAATATATGAAATGCAACATTTTGTAGTCTCTGGTTTTGTTGGTTTTGGGGGCAGCTTTTTTGAGGAGGAGCACAGGGAAGCTTGAAAGGGCTTTCTTCCTCTTTTTCATTTTATCTGGGTAACCCAAAGCACTATTATTTACACAGGTGTAGAAGGGGCACTGGCTTCCATGCTAAAACCTAAAATGATTAAAGGTCTTCCTTACAAGGTTGCCTCCAGCTTTTTCATATACACTGAAGTTAACACTATTTATGGATGACAGCATCAGCAAAAAAAAATAAATGAATATAGCTTTTTTTTTTTATTCCTTCTTAGTTTATTTTACCTTTAAGGAAGATAAAACATGGTTTTATTTATGATTTCACTGGTTACAATTTAATCCTCTGCAAGATTGTTAAAAATTTATTTGCAAGTCTGAATACAGGTTTTATTGCTCTTTTAACTGAAAAGAACTTCCAAATAATAATCTCTTCAGTTCTGAATTTTATATTTGAATTAAATAGATGTGATTCCTTCTTAAGCATACAGGATGCTCTCTAAATCAATGTATAGCCATGACAGAAGTGCTCAAGGCTCATAGAAGGTACAGTTAGTCTAAGGATACAACATTTGCAGAGCGTATTTTAACTCATATATACTAGAAAGAATGTGAATGTTTAATATTATGGCAACAAATGATTAGCAATATTCCTGAATCTGGGTTAAATGCTAGAGGAAAGATCTAAAATAACCGAAAGTGATTTACAGAACAAAGAAACATACAAATTAGAAAGATTATTAAAATACTTTCCCTGCTTCTAGAGCTGTTTCATGTCCACAAATAATGAAGTAGTAACTTAAGAAATAATACAGTTTTCACCCTGAGGACTCTCAAAGCCATGTGTAAACGAAATAAACAAAAAAACCCAGGTTATGTGAGATGTTCTTTTTGCCCTCCACTGACAGCTGATTGCAGAAGTAATTGTACATAGTGTATAGCTTATGACTTCAGCTAAAACTTAAAGGGATAGTTTTTAAGCCACTTAATTTACACTGTTACAAATGTTGTCTACTACTATAAAGTTCTCCCTAGAGAAAGTGTCAGAGAATCTTTCTTCTTTGCAAATTATTTCAACCATACCATCATATTGTACTCTTGAGTGTACACTTCCTCCAATACCTTTTTCTGTGCAGATCTTAAACCTGGAAATTCTGTATCATATCTGTCATAAATTAACTTTGAAAAAATTTACCTTTGCCTCTGAAGTCTGTTAATAGGAATAAATTTTAGAGCTATTTTCACCATCACCTTCAATTGGTAGAAAAAGAATGAAAAAAAAACATCCCTATCATCTGAAAGCCACCAGCCCTCCCAACAAACTGAAACTAATTACTGTGTTTCAGGGCCCTAAAACTATGTGTCATGTAGCATGGATGGGGTCCTTCTAGATCATCTGGTTAAGGGCCAGAAATCAGTCCTTGATGCTGTTTAAGGGACATTATTATAAGAATAACCACGACACTGTCAACTTGGTCTCCAGATTCAAAATGCTATCTTATCTTAGCTGCTGGGCCAGCTCGATTTATTCTATTTCTGTTCTGGATGGTATATCAGACTCTTAGTTGAGGCAAGTGCAGTTGCACTGGCTCTGGAAGCCTACTTTTTAAACATTATTTAAAAAAAAGGAAAATTATATTAATCCATTAAAAGTTAGTCAATGCACTAGATACTTCAAAGGATATTTTGCTGAGAATGACTGCTATTATACATGACTGATTAGGTAATATTATCTGTGTAAGTATACATCACTTTTTTACTAGTATTCCATACGTTTCTTCTTCAAAACCAAACTCTTGGTAATCATCATTGTCTGTTAAATATCCAGTTTGCTCTAGGATTATTTCCTTACATGTTTAAAAATACACATGATCTAAAAATATCCAGACCACACATTTTCAACAGTAGTCCTTCCTATTTTCACTTTTATTCAGGCCATGAAACCATAACTGCAAACTTATACTTTTTTGGCAGTTCCTGATCTTTTTATGAAAAACGAAAACTTGTTGGATGCACTGTAGGCATGAGGCCAGCATTCAGATAACTTCGGCAAATGAAAACCAGCATTATATCTTATTTCTATAGGTCCTGGCGAATGGTACAAGAAGCATCAAGTAACTCATGGTAACGGAGAAAAACACAGTCACAAGGTATCACCCTTAGTTTCACTCTGAGTTACTGAAGTAGCCATTGTGCAATATCCTAGATGGCACCCTTATGAAATTGTTCCAAATGCCTTCCTGCCTTCTAAAGAAGTCAGTCAGATAAGATTTCATTTTTCTAAATATCCCAAGATTATGAGGAAAAAGATATGTCTTTGTGAAGTTAATGTTAGTGTTCTATTAGTTTTTGCAAAATTTCTACGCTTGGAATTGTCAACTAGTTTAATATCATCTATTAAGCCTAATAACAACATAAATGTTATGCAATCTATAAATATTTCTTCCACCATGCAATGCCAATATATTTTACATTATTAGTTCATTAACATTGGACAAAGTTGTATAATTATGGTGCAAAAATCAGCGGTACGTGTATCCAAATGTTGGTTTGTTATGTTATTTCCTCAAATCTCAATTGTTAAAAAAAAGGAAAAGAAAATAATACTGAAGAAGTGCATTACATTCCTGGCATAAAATATGAGCAACACGCAGTGTCCCTTATCAGGGGAGAAATCTTAGCCAAGCTGATGACATTTTTCCCCATTTTCTGCCTGCTGAGACACGATGGACTTGAAATCTTACTGAAGAATCTATAAGCACTGTTCCATGTAGGAGAGAACGGGAGAAAAAGAGCAACGCAAGATTAAGGTGAAGACAGAAGTGAAACTGGTCAAAATTCAGGTAAGTTAACTGAGTGGTAGGCCAGAAACCAGCAAACCACAAAAAAAGAGGAAACAGAAAACCATCATTACCTGCCTCTTTCTAGCCTGTTTTCTGGGTTTACAGTCAAGACCTGGGAGAACAAATCCAAATTTAAAGGTTCCTAAACATCAGCCAACTGAACAGGAGGGTGTGAGCAGAATTGTTGCACTCAAGTGTTACAAACAGCACTCGCTTTATACTGAAAACTATCACACTGGTGTGCCCTGCTGTGTAACAGGAGTTCACAGGAAAACATTTGGGATGGGCTATAAAAGCAAGATCAAAGGCTATTGACGGCCATAGTTAAAAAAGAAAAGGCCAAGGAATTGCTAAATAAAGAAGAAAGCCAAGTAATACCTACATCTACAGAAACAATTCCATCGACATGGGCTAAACGACAGGATCTTTCCCTTTTCAAGCTGGCCTTCTGCTCCACTTGCTGGACTTCTGCCACAAGATGATTACCTGTTCTTGCACTTTTAAAATGTGGTTCTTAAAACCTGACCCAAACTTGTGAGCCCCTTAGCCCTCCAAAGCAGATTCCCAGGGGACACTGCCAAGTACATTCCTGAGTAGCTTGAAGTTTGCTGTCTTGAAATCCAAAGTAGCTACTTGGCTGACCTTTTTTCTCATTACAGCAAAAGCTTTAAACTCAATCATCTCATGATCACTGTGGCCAGGACAGTCACCTACCATCACATCTCCCATGTGTTCTTCTTTATTCACAGCCAGTCTAGGAGGGTGTCTTTCCTAGTTGGCTCACTGAGGACTTTCGATAAGGAATTGTCTTCTACAAACATCAGCAGCTTCCCCTGGCTTTTCACAGCCATATGATATCCCAGTTAATGTCTGGGAAGTTGAAATCTCCCTTAAGGACAAGAGCTACCAGTCCAGAGATTTTTCCAAATTGTCTATAGAATAATACATCGGTGATATCATCCTATAATATATTTCAAACTTATTTTGGACAGCCAATTCTCTGTTGAGAGGACTACGAGCTCAATACCAAACTCTAGTGATCTCTAGGTTCTCTAGGGTGTAAATAAGGGTAACATTTGATACCACCTACAGTAACGCTTAAGACAACATAAAGACAAATTATTTACGAAACAGATCTTGAACTCTGCCTTGTTTTGGCCATTAGCGAGCACTGCAACAATTCCATCAGTAACAGATGTGGATAATATCACACCATATTACCAATTCCTTTATGTAAATATCTTTAATATTTATTTTAAGTGATATACTATGTACTATTTTATAAGCAGGCCTCATTTAATTTGAAAGATCACCTTCTTTTATTCTTACAAACTGACAAGGTCAAGTTTCAAAATGTACATGTTTCCAAATTGATACTAAAATAAAGGGTCAGACAATTTTTGAGGAGGGAAATGCTAAAAATCAGTAATTACTACCGTGGAGAATTTAGCCAAAGCCTGTCTCTCCAATCTCTGCTTAATTAGCCAATAATTATCAGCTTCCAGAAAACAGCCACGCAATAGATGTGCTTGTTTTTTGGTCGATATTTTTTTTTAATTAGCAGAGAGAACAAACATACACTAATAAAGTTAAAGCACCTAATCTACTGAAATGCAGCTACTTCTGTAGTTTGCTATCACTTCTATTCTGATTTCAACAATGGGAACAGTCTGCTTTATGTGTGTCAGTCTGGTGTGAGATTCATATCTCTGGCAGTAATCAGTTACTATATAAAAACAATCAGTATTCAGCAGCATAATATTAATTAGTCTTCACTTTCCAGATCACCAGTTTCTTCAACATGATGAAGCATGAGCTTTAAGAATGCTGTTAAATTAAAAACATAGGAATTCTGGGGTGGGGAAAAACCCCACCTATTTTTGTAACATTTGTGGCCAGATTGTCTCAAATAGCATTGCATTACAATCAGCATCATTAACTACTGTTGAGCTGTATATTTATGTACTTATTTATGTACATACATACACAGAATCTGGAAATGGTGAACTGCACATATAAAATCTAACTGATTAAAATGTATGTCTGTATAGGCTTGTGCTAGTCTGCTAAGTTGACATAAGGAGCAGACTCCAGCATACAAATTATTATTACAGACACGTACCTAATAATTCCAAATTATGGAATCAAGACAGAAAACATAGATCACCTACGAGAGGGGGAACCAACTATTAGATAAACTTCAAAATGCACTTTTTTTTTTATCAGTGAGGTCACCTAAATTTCAGCTTAACTTTAAGATATATGAGACTGAAGATCAGAGGTATTCTATTTGGAAATGTAGCACAGTACACACAAAATTATAATTTTTCCTATGAGGAAAAAAATCTCAGATGTCAACTGAAAAAAATATTCAAAATATATAAAAAATTAACCTGTTAGAAGCAGACACTGCCTGTGAAAACATGCTGCTAACTTGAGAAAAGTGCAGTTAGAAGAACTGAGATAAAAAGCAAAAATCACTGAAGAGAAGTAGTTCTGTTCTGACTCAAACAATGACACCATCACAAAACAAAGGTCAGTACAGAAAACTCCACTTAAGAAGTTGAACGATACAGTATGAAATATAATTAAGTATACTGCAGTTACATTCACACTGAGATCACACTGAAAGACAAAATACTGATGCAAAGTGAGAGAACTACACCACCAGTTTAAGGAAGAGCAGAAATTAAGCATAAATGTTTAGAGTGACCTTTTTTTCAAGTTGGTCTGTAGTCTGTCATCAGACTGTGTACTTGGTGCCTGATCCCCCCCCATCTATTCACTAGGGCAATCCATTTCTGAAAATAGCAAATTTCATGTAGAAAAATAGAACACTGTTTGTCCTACTTTCCACAGAAAGCTTTGAATTTTCTTCAAAACGTATTGTACAGCCAAAAAGTATTCCGAGGCAAATCCCAAAAGCTTTTATGTATGTATCTATTTTCTTCAGAAAACAAAACGTCTCTGCAGCTCAGTTAAACAACCTAAGGATCTGTTACATTTTTTCTGGGTTTTCCCTTATATCCTCTCCGAGAACGCAGACTTAATTGCTCAATATCCTGCTGCCACCAATTTGTCCTAGGTTAAGTATTTTCTAGTAGTACATATATTTCCTTTGCTAATAGATGCAAATGTCTTCAGGGAAACTGTTACTTAGCTTTAATAAGCAGAGTTGAAAGTAAAATAATCAGTTTCAATAAAAGAATTCTGAATTATTTTAAAATAAAATATACTGCTTCTTGTGAAGATAGTATCAAATTCAGTTGACTACATTAAACAGGGCATAAATTACCTCATGTAGAGGGCATGAATTACCTTATATGGGCCTCTTTTCCATTTTCTTAAACTTTGAATTATACTGGTTACAGTTATCAGTTAGAGTTGTGGGTTAAGCTCTGAATTCTATTGCTTATTCAGTTCCTTTCAGTTTCTGCAGAAACTCATGTATTTCCTGGAAGCTGAAAATCTTTCAGCTTCAATTCCTCAAGTGTTTTGTGGGAAAATAAAAGTTCAACTCCAAATGCTGCTGGCAGTTGTCTGCTGGGATGCCCCTTCCATCTGCTCCCTTTTGCAAAGATCTGCACAAGCTCAAATTAGGTAACAAATTAACAAGAACGTAAGACATATATTAACACAACCATGGTTGTTAGTAAACAGCCAAATACAACACTTTTACAACACAGGATTTCTGTTTTAAAACGGACACGGAACCACACAACCTAACTCCCTCCAGTTCTGAGTGCTAGGTTGTACCACTCACACTGACCTGTCCAGACTACTCCAGCCAGCCAGAGATGATATTGTTATGTTACTTGGTGGCTTATTTTATCCAACTGAGCAACATATTGCTGCTTACTTCATAGACAAGGACCTAAAGACTCCATGCTGACCATTTTTAAATGTATGAGGTCAGAGTTGTCATCCACCAGACGCTACATATCTAGAAATTTCATCAAGTGAAGACTAAATGTTCAAGTAACTTTCTCCCCAGACAGCAGACACTGGTATTCTGGAAGAGCCTTCCTCTTCCCACTGCACATAGGCACCATTACAAACCTGCTGCTTCCTTACTTCAAAATATGCAACACTGAAACTGTGACTACAATGTATGCAAGAATACTGCACTGGCAACTGCAGTATGTGTGAGCACAAAAGAATCCAGATACACTGATTTGGAGGGATGAATCACATCACTCCCCTATATTAGGCCTAAGAAACTATGTACACACACGCTTAAATATCATGCTTAGTAAACTCACATAAGCTTTTACGCTTCTGCATCCAGATTCTCTTTCCTTGGCTAATAATTTGTACAAAATAAGATCATTGAATCTTTCAAACTGATAACTAACATTTGTTTTACACATTCTCAGCACTGAGACCTTTTTTCTTTAGATCTATGCCCCAAGCTGTAGCAGAACGTTAAAAAAATAAAGCATTAGGAAAAGATAAACCATGTACAAAAGCAATGCAAACTAAAATTTTATTCAAACATGTCTCAAAAGATCTGCATAAAATGTTCACAAGAAAAACATAGTTAACGTTGAAGTGATGTTAATTTCTAACAGTTACTAATTCTCATTCAGTTACTATTTTATAGCTTAAATTTAGTTTCTCATATCTTCCATTCACTTTCTAGGAAGAATCTTGTGGAAGGTGACTTATAGTTATCTTTCTGATATTTATCTGTCATAGCTTTAAATCCAAAACAAAATTGATTTAGGTAGGTTTGTAATATTGGAAATATAAAGTGAGAGAATCATGAATAATTGAAGATATCTTTAACATGAAAAAGAAACATTAGTGTAGTCAATGCTTCTGTGCAACCTCAGCCCCAGAACCATATCCAGTTATCTATTAGTAAGTAAAATGTAATATTTACTGTTGACATAATTAAGTCCTCAGAAAAGAGACATGTAGTTTTAATGTGTAATCTACAAAGAAGTGCTTCAAATGAAACAACTTAGAATTTAAAGCCTCAGAATTTACCTGGCAAAAATAACAGAACAGGTAAACAACAGAAGAAATATATTGATTTCTGTCCAACAAGTAAGATCTGTACCACACTAAAAGGTTACTCCTGTATTCGGTAAATGCAATACAGCCATACAACACATTCACCAAATTAAAAAATGTTAAAGTATGTAGTCATCAATGAAAACATACCCAGCCATAAATACTTATATTGGAATGTTAATTTCCATTAAAATAAGCAAATTATACAATTTTTGTAGAGACTTGTACCTCAGTAGTACTGAAAGTATGCATACATTCCTCTTAAATGTAGTGTTTTGTATGAAAATTTATCAAAAAAGTGGTCCATCTTCCACTAAAGGAAAGTATGAGGGCAAGCAAATCAGTTCATTCAGGTATCTTCAGTTTTTCTACAGACAGAACTTAACAACAGTTAGGTCTAAAATCATAAAACTCACCTAAGATATTTTAAAAAAAGACAACCAAAAAACCAACTAATACTGTAAATGCAATTAATGTTATTGTGGAATTAATGTTCTTGTTAATAATAATTAAAATAACTTTTTCCTAAAACAACTAAGAAATAAATGGGACAAACTGAAAACCCTTTACTTGTCTCACTATTCACTTAATTATGAAGGCTAAATAAAATGGAATTTTCATACGATCATTCCAGATCTTGTCTTGATTTTACAAAAGCAGTATTCAGTTTTAACATATTGTTTAGAAACCAAGTAAGCTTTACAACTATAAAAGATACAAGAAGACATTTAAACAGATAATGGAGCTAAAATAATGAAAAGGTTCTGAAATAAAACCGTAACATCATTCACATGTTTGGCTTCAGAAAAAAAATGGTTATAACAAATTAATAGTAATAGCTGCAGCCAGTAGTGTAAACTCCAGATAATATTGCTAGAGTTGATACAAAAAAAAGAGTCACACTTCAAAAACTTATTGATAAAGTTCATTTTTAATAGTTGAGCATTTATGTAAAATAACCAGCCACTGACTACTGTGGTATTACCTGAACAAAACAGAGTCTTGGGATTAAAGATAATGATAATGTATTCAAATTGGAATAGCCTAGTTTTGTTCAGTTTTAAAATTCAAGGCTGCTTTACTATTAGAAAAAACCTTTAATAATTAGATACGTTTCTATTCAAGAAATTGAATTAATCCAACTAGCAACTTTCTTTCTGGTCAAAATAACTTTTCTGGCACGTGATGCCTCTGAAGTGACTGTGATTTTGCCACTGTCTTAAAAAAATAAGTACAGCATTTTGCACAAACACTCCAGCATAATATGAACTTCAATTTCAATTCAGTTACACCCTTAGTTTTGCAGCTTAAATGACTTAAAATTAAATTCTAGAACATGGAACGAATTCTGCTTTTCTTATCCAGTAATACCAAAGGTACTACTACTTTTAAGCTAAATGAGTACAACAACAATTAGGAGTTTTCATTTCTCACAGGGCTTGGGGTAACTATTAAGCAAGCATCTAACACTTCCCTAGAATTCTGGGAATGTCAGCAGAGACATACCAATATAATGAAAGATCTCTACATTTACGTGGTCAGAGATCAGAAGCTAGTATCACTACATGAATAGAGTTTGACTGTTACATTATTAAAAGGAAGGATGAATAAATTTAATAAAAAGAGCACAACATCATTTGAGCCAACCGTTGGATGGGACTTGATTCTCTACATTGTCTTCTGATGGGCAGTAGCTGACCATTTTTAAATACTAAGGCTTCTCAGATGGCATTTTAAAACATTTCAGTACAGTTTTAATTATAGTTTAGTATTATTAAAACCTAGCATGTATGAGAAGGGTTCATTAAGTAATATGTCAGGCAAAGCACAACAACTGTTCAATGCTCCTGGAGATGTTTTTCTATTTACAAAAATGGGAAATGTGGGGTCATCAATGACAATGCACACTTTCTCAGGTCCAATTTCTGTTCCAAAAAAAAAAATAGAAATATAAATCGCATTTAGGTGAAATATAGGAAGTGATGTAACTTCTTTTTGTCTTTTCTAATGCATGAAACATTTAAAAGAACCTTGATAAACAGTATCGCAGGTGTGCAGAGAGGCATGAAATTTGCAATTGTACTGGTACTTATCTGAATGGCCTTCCAGTGTCCTTTTTCTGACACAGTACATTTTATGACTGCACAAAAGCTGCCTAGAACAAAAGGTTTCCGTTCTTTAATTAAAAAAGAGTGGGAAAAATGAAACAAACAAACCTTGGTTACCTCAGGTACCAAAGTCAATTTTTTTTCATTATAGTACGGTCTTAGAGGTGTAATAGGTTTTAATTTCTTTAACAGAGATATATGACATCAACAGATCTAGCGGACATCTAAACAGAAAGATACGTTATATTCTGTTATTTGCAAGATAATACATAAACACTGTTTGAGAGCCATAGTTCTCTGCCTCTACAAACTGTATCATTCTACTATTTAAGGTCTAACTCTGTTCTCTAAACAGAATCACAGAACGCTAGGGGTTGGAAGGGACCTCGAAAGATCATCTAGTCCAACCCCCCCTGCTAGAGCAGGATCACCTAGAGCAGGTCACACAGGAACACATCCAGGCAGGTTTTGAATGTCTTCAGAGAAAGAGACTCCACAACCCCTCTGGGCAGCCTGTTCCAGTGCTCTGTCACCCTCACCATGAAAAAGTTTTTCCTTATGTTTACCCCAAACCTCTTGTGCTCCAGCTTGTACCCATTACCCCTTGTCCTATCACTGGATGTCACTGAGAAGAGCCTGGCTCCATCCTCCTGACA
>WTSP01008204.1:0-10190 GCA_025331215.1 Actenoides lindsayi
TATTTGTAGACTTCTCTGGTTACAGGGCAAGAGCAAAGGAGTATTTGCATTAATTATTTTTATATATATATATTTATATATATATATAAATCCTTAATTTATCTGGTTTTATTTCTTTTGCTGCGGTTGTTGTTGCTCATATTATACACAGAATCTGGCCGGTTGGGTATGTAGATCTCAGAAAGCTTGGTACTGCTGTCCAACACAGCCTCTGCCTGGCTGAGGGGAAAGGAGATACTTAGGAAGATGCAAGTCTTTCGAAGGACACTTAATCACACGAGTCACTTCAGGTGGGTGAGAGCAGAGCAAATCCATGCTTTTGCTAATGCTCTTCTTTTTAATGCTCTGTGGTTCCAGCGGTTGAAAAACCACCATCTCCTACAGGAGGCATCGTTGGGGCATAACTTGTGTGACTGCCAGATGTACCTCGGGATAGCCCAGAAGTCATTAGACCTATTCTATCCAACCAGTTTTAGCCTTTTTTAAAGTTTTTTATTCTTTTAATATCAAAAAAGTAGACTTCTCTCATGTCTGCAACCTCAGAGGAAGTAGGCTCAAATCCATTTCTCCACTTGGAGCCCAGAGAAGGGTTTTTCCTGCTTTATTTGCACGTGTGGACATCGTAGACTCGTATGCACTCCTGGCAGCGGACATAGCAGCACCAGTGGAAGATACAGTGGCACTTCTCTTTCCGTTTCTCAGTCCTCGTGTTGTGTCCGCGGCCGCAGCACAAAAGGTCGCAACCATCAATCCCATGGGAAGTGACATTACAGATCCTGTCACGGGTCCCAAAGGAACCTGTCTCAGGGTTGGGCTCACAAAAGTTTGGTGAGTTCTCGTAGTAAACCAAGTCCTTCTCAGTTGGAGCCTTGAAGAAGTTGTATTTGGGCCTGAGGGTCTCAACCCAACCACGGGATTCTCGATGTTTTTCCACCACCATTTCAGAAGCGCTATCATACTTGTCCTTGAGGTAGTCACCGATGACCCTGAAGTCTGGCTGAGACCACCAGCAGGTCTTCACTTCGCAGCTGCCTGAGAGGCCGTGACATTTGCACTTAAGATGCATGAGTTCAATAATAGACTGAAAGAGAGCAGAGAAAAGGCAAAGAAGAAGGAAGACATTAGCCTGTAATCAAAACACATGGGTCATTCTGCTCTTCAGGCAGGATTTCCTAAGGAACTGCAGTTTTCATAGATATATTTACACACTTGTGAACAAAATCCACCTTATCGTCCAGCCAATGCCCAGCACAGATGCTGGGTCTAAGGCAAATAAAACCTCTGCAACTTTACTGTTTTCAGTTACTATCTCTGATTCCCACCCCAAATTATGTATCTACCAAGTGCTTTCACTAAGAGCTGAAGAGAGTTCTGGGCATACTAACTTCTGCCTTATCAATGTGGATGTGTGAATACTGCAGTACTGTCACCCAAGAACACTGTTCAGACACATCTATGTGGAGAAGCAAAGAACACACAAACCTACTGAAACAACGCCTTTGAAATGAATTATATAGCTATTCCTTTGGAAAACAAAGAAATAGGAAACATCCTAACCATCTAGCACAGAATTCCATCGTTTATGTTTACTTAAGCAAACAAGGTTCTAACTTGGATGGTCCTGTTCAGAAACCTGAATCATTGAATCATAGAATGGTTTGGGTTGGAAGAGAACTTAAAGATCATCTAGTTCCAGCGCCTTGCCATGGGCAGGGACACCTTTCACTGGATTATTTTGCTCAGATACCCATCAAACCCGGCTTTGAATACTTCCAGGGATGGGGCATCCACAACATTCCTGAGCAACCTGTTACAGTGTCTCACCACCTTCAGAGTGAATAATTTATTCTTTACATCTCATCTAAATCCACCTTCTTTCAATCTGAAACCACTGCCCCTTGTCCTGTCACTACACACCCTAATATAGAGTCCCTCTCCAGCTTTCCTGTAGACCTCCTTTAAGTATTGGGATGTAATGTATTTTAATTGTAAGCCAGGCTTAAGATCTTTCTAAAACCATTTCAAAGAAAAAATAAAATGAAGTAAAATAGGAGCCCAACTTTTGATTTTGAAAGGCTCAGACTTCAACATAAAACACTGTCCTGGAATAAATGGAAAGGTGATTATTGATCCCAGAAGTTTGTTATTCACTTTTACTTCTTATGAAATTAATCTAGAGCTGCTGCCCTCCAGTATTCTGAGGTGGGAGACAGCCTTATGCAACTTGCTTGATAATCTGCATTTTCAGACTGATCAGCAAATTTCTGGGTACGTGAACAGACTAGTGCCAGCCTGAGTCCAAAAGATTTGCCATGAATCAGCACCTTGATGTTCACCAGGTGCTTTCCTGTGTTATTTACGGAGTATCACCCGCCACAAAGGAGGTTGTAATTAGCGATGAGAGAGAACCACAAAGTTCATATAATCATGCTGAACTTAATCAAAGCTTGCGTTTGGTTCATATAATCATGCTGAACTTAATCAAAGCTTCTGGCATAGTGGTAGGGCTGGAGTTTGTATGGGAACTAATCTGAAACACTGCCTATGGCTCAGGTTTAGCTGGAAACCCTTGAGTATGGAGGCCTGAAAGAGCTATCCCATGAGTGCTGGCATGGTGAGGTAGACATTCACGTCTGGGTGGATGAATTTGCTGATAGCTTTCATAGATGGGGCACATCGATCACCTCCCTGTCAAGAACTATCATAGGGAAGGTATGAAGTGTTTCAGGATGTAAACCTGCCCAGGTTTCTGTTTGGTTGTTCCCCTCAGTTCCCTCCCACTGTTCATTACAGCAGGTAACAAAAGATTTAAAGGGAGGTTGAGAAAGGTGAAACTCAATGTCCTTACGGTCCTTCCAGCTTCATTGTTGTGCCTGTTCATGGCGGACCGAGCGTCTGGTCTGTTCTCTCGGGCATCCGCAAACTCCCGAGACACCATGCTCCCAAACTCCACGTCCTCGCTGCAGCCCCCCCATTTCCAGCCTTCCCCAGGAGAGCCCTTGTGGCGGGTGTCACAGCCGCAGATGGTGGCCGAGCCCTCGGCGCAGGATCTGGTCACTGCGAAAGCCACTCCAGCAGAAGCAATGGCATGGACAAAGGCTGATTCCCTGGTAGCTGTGAAAGAGAGAAACCAATGAATAGCGGCCAGTGAAGGGACCACGCATGGCTTTGACCAGCCGTGTGAACACCTCTCGAGGGCATGGCAGAAGACCAGAAAACTCTTCTTTCCTGTGGTCCTGCTTAGACCCACTCCAAAGATATTTTCTTATATTAGGAAATAAGCTCCTGTGTAGACAGGACCAGGCTTGATTCAAGGCCATGGAGATCAGTCAAGAAGTTTTGACTAAGTTCATCCTAAGGTCTTAGGGTAGGGCCATGGCAAAACAAAAAGCAGTGCAAACCTGAGTTTCAGGGGGCATATAGAACATACCATGTGGTACTTTGCAGACAGTGCACCACATAGACATACTTTTGAGCTGCAGCTTTGGCTTCAGGTGTGCAGAATTTAGGCTATGTGGAAAATGCAGGTCTACACTTAATGACAGCCTCCACCCTTAGTGGTGGGACCAGCACCAGGTAAAGCATCTCCTCCTCCTCTACTAAGAGAGCTGCTGATGGCCAGAAGGTAGAAAAATGTCAGGATGCACAGATACTCCCCAAACCTCTCTATGTAAACTAAACATTGTCATCATCCTCCATCCTGAGGCCATCTTCTTTTCCCTAGGCCATCTAGCTTACACAGTGTTCAACATATGGCATCTTGCATCTATCCAAAGTTTTGCTCACTTTACTCACTTTTACTTTGCCCTTGCCAAGGGGACTGGAAATGAGCTTTTCCTTTTCTGCCTGTTGCCTCAGGATGGGGTGTGGGATCAGCCAAAAGGTGTCATGGTTAGGGATGGAGGAGCCTTAGTCTCTGTGAAGGCCTTCACAGTTTTTCATCCTAGCTGGAGCTGGGTGGGGAAGGGCAGCTCAGCATTAGCCTGGCTTTTCTGGGTGCCAATACTTTTTCTACCCTGTCCCAAAATGAAAACCAAACATTTCAAACTGCTTTGTAAATGGGCAATACACTAAAAAATTAGCTTCTATTCCCTTCCCCAGTTTTGGGCTCATTATGTTTGTTCACTCACTAGAAATGACCCTGGAGTTCAACACCACCCCTCAGAAAACACCACAGCAATGCTTTCTGGCTTCAGCAAAATGGCATTTTGATCGTGAGCAGGGCTGTTTTCAAACCCTTGGGGCAGTTCTAAGAAGACACGATGATCCTTATACCTGGCATCTGTCAACCTCCTATACCATTCCCCAGAAGAGCTCACCTCGTGCCTGCAGAACAGTTAGTCAAGCAAGTGTGTTGTCTCTGACACCTCTCAGATGATTAGGTGAGGAGAGTGTTGAAATCTGAACCATAAAGGCAGAAGGTCAGGTTTTCAGTTGATGCAGCTTCACCACCTTCTACTGAGCTCTGCATTGGCTGATGAGGTGCCTACTCAAAACCACTTAAACCTTCTCAGCACCGCATTTTGCTGATGTGAGCTTTCCCTGGGCATTTTGGCTTTACCTTTACCTTCTGGATGCTTCCAGGCTTTACTAACGCAAAGAGAGTTTAATATGCCAAGTGAAAAAGCCAACATGTTCTCAGGGAGAAATCAAAGCTGGGTGCTTGCAGAGCAGTCCTGGTAGGATTGGAGGCTTAAGCAAGAACTTGTGCAGCACCACTTCGCTTTGGGAAGACTACCAAATACAACAATATGCAAATCAAATAATGTGCATGAACTTACAAGCCAAAGGTATGAGCAATGTCCTGGAACACATCGTCAATGCACATCATGAGGTTAGTAAGTCACCGAGGGCTAGAACCAAAAAGGGAAAATGAGGAAAAACCTTCAGTTCCACAAAAAAAAAGGATTTTGAAAAATCCTTGTTCAGCATCTGTCCAGCCTAGAGGATCCCAACTTCCTGCAAATGATGACCATGCAGTTCCTGAGCTGTGTGACAGCTCAGCTTTTGAGCATGAACAGATTGAATCCAGTTCTAACAGGACTGGGATCCTGGCGTCTTGTACTTGCCTGAGCTCAGGAGGGATCCAGAAACCAAATCTTGTGGGTAAGAAGCTTCATATGATGTCTCCAAGGACACTGATGACCACCCTGAGGTCTGTGGAAGGCAAAGGCTTCTTGAAGAAGCCAGTCAGATAACCTAGTGAGATGAATGCCATTACCTTCTGGTGGGGAGGTAGAGGGTATAGTGACTGACTGGATCTAGAAACCTTTTCATAGAATCACAGAATGGTTTGTGTTGGAAGGGACCTTAAAGATAATCTATTTCCACCTCCCACTAGACGAGGTGGTCTGCAGAATTTCTGCATTTGCCAGGACTGGGGTGCATTCAGAAAAGTGTGGACAACAGGGCAAGGGAAGTTCTCATCCCACTCTTCTCTGCACTGGTGAGGCCATCTCTGGAGTATTGTGCCCAGTTCTGGCCTGTCCAGTTCAAGAGAGACAAGGAAATACTGGAGAGACTCCAGTGGAGGCTGCGAAGATGCTGAGAGAGCATCTCTGTGATGAGGAAAGGCTGAGAGCCCTGGAGCTGTTTAGCCTGGAGAAGACTGAGAGAGGATCTGATCAATGCTAAACAATAGCTAAAGAGCTCCCGGGGGGCAAGAGGATGGCACCAGACTCTTGTCAGTAGTGACCAGTGGAAGGACAAGGGGATATGGGCATGAACTGGAACCCAGGAGGTTCCATCTGAACAGGTGGAGAAAATTCTTTGCTGTGAGGGTGTCAGAGCCTGGTGCAAGCTGCCCAGAGAGGTTGTGGAGTCTCCTCTGGAGAGATTCCAAACCCTCCTGGATGATGTGATCCTGGAACTCCTGCTCTGGGTGACCCTGCTGGAGCAGGGGGGTTGGACCAGATGATCTCCAGAGATCCCTTCCAACTCCTACTGTTCTGTGATTCTGTGACTTGGTCACAGCTGAACAAGGACAGGAGGACAACTTTGGCTGTAGATACCCAACCCTACATCCCAGCTCCCTTACCTAAACTCTCTCCACTGTTGCTAGCCCCTACTGAAAGCCTACATCTCCAGGAAGGTATTGATAGGCTTTGCCTTAAGAAGCCCCGATGATACTCAACCCTCCTGTTCCCAGAAAGAGCCCGATGTCTTTTACAGCCCCTGTACGCCATAATCACTCCCCTGCTTTTGAAATGCAGCCACCCCTGGGGTGGAGTGCAGCCACCAGTTAACAGCACACAACAGGAAGCAAACAGCATTGTATCTGATCGTAACTACCTGGGGAATGTCGGCAGGCAGAGCAAAGAAGCTGAGATCTGGCCCTGGGGCTCTGAGGTTAGGAGTTTGCCTCTTGAGAAAGTTGCAGCCGATCTCTTTAATGACTCCCCGAGATTAGGGCACTGGGTTTACATCTCCTGCCCCTAACTTCAGGCACCGAGTTCAATCTTGACGCAGATGGAGAAGAGCCACTGCGTGAATCACATCCTGCCACCTCCTAACGTATGGGACTGTCCTTCCATTACTAAGCAGACCTGACCCGGTTGAGCTCTGAAGAGCTCCCCAGGTTGTAGCCGGAGGCGGTGGTGGCTGCAGGAATGGAGAAGGAGTGTATCGAGATACAGATAAGCAGAAGGAAAGCATGCACTTGTAATGGAAATGAGGGGTTATTAAGGTGCCATATAAAAATGCAAGAGACTTAGCAAAGATAACAGGAAAGTGCAGTATATTTGTCAGGTCACCTCATTCCTCTCTGGGTGGTTCTGGTAGCAGGAGACAAACAGCTCGTTATGACTTGAAGAGAGCTTCTGGAAAGTCATCTGGCAAAAGAAGGTTAATAGGGACTAATACCTCATGGGGATGTTGCCTTAAGAGCATTTTAACCACTTTGTTCTCAGTGCAGCACAAGTCACCAAAGATCTGGCTTCAGCTTGTCTAATTCCTGCCTGCTCCCAAGTTTCCCTGCAGGGCTTAGAGACTTGGATGGCTGGTGCTTCAAGGTGTCCTGTGCTGGATCCTTTTTGGGGGTTGGCTATCAGTGAAAAAGGTGCTGAGATTTACAGGGAACCTTTAGAGATGCTTTGTAGATGCCCTCTAATGCAGAGGTCTCCAAGTCATGGTCACTTCTGGAAATTGTTTCCTAAGGAGCCCAGTCTGTGAAGCTGAGAGGCTGAATGTCCCGTGTGGAACACCTCTGGCCACCCTGTCTCAGCAGCAGAAGCATTCTAGGAGGAAAAACTGCACAGCTGAGAGGTATCAATAGCAGCCTGCGATGCTAAATTTGGTGATGTCTGCAGAATCATGGGCAGAAGGTGTTTGAGCTGAACAGAGGGTCTCCAAATCATGGGATGAGGAAGGGAAATAAATAACCACATAAATATCCCAACTGTCTAGTTTATGAAACGTGCTCTTACGTACATCTCTCTCTTACAACCAGACAGTGACTTATTTTTTGCTAAATCTTTCTCTGAATGGCTAAATTATTAACCCCAGGTGAGATAGATATCCCAGATATGTGAGGGGAAGAAATACAATGATATAGAAGGATGAATATAATGGTTTGTTTTGGTCTTTAAGAGCTACAGTTCCTTTTTACCACCTTCATACCATAGCACAGAGCACCGTTGTCTCCACTCTAAATCTTTCTTCTCTGCACAGCAGTCTGGTGGTATCAACGGGTTCCTGGGACAGGGCAATGCATCTAACCCTCAGATGTGTTTGGAGCTGAATTTGGAAGTTTTGTCTCCTGAATCACAACTGGGAGAAAGCAGTGAGTTCTGTGCAGAGAAAGAGAGAGAGGGACGAAAGAGAAGCAAATGAGAAAGCAAGCGAAAGCAAGCAAAACAAGAAAAGAAATAAAAGCAGAAAAGAAAGAAAAGCAAGAAAGCGAGAAAGCAAGAAGAGAGAAAGGGAAGGAAGGAAGGAAGGAAGGAAGGAAGGAAGGAAGGAAGGAAGGAAGGAAGGAAGGAAGGAAGGAAGGAAGGAAGTCTTCCTTGAGGTGGTTCTGGGCTGTACATCTTGTGAGGAAGGAAGCAGAACTCAAGAGATGGAGAACAAATAACTAAACAGTAGAGATGGACCTTGCTCTAAGGGTTTTCCACTGAACGTACCACTTTTCTAGATGGTCTTCCTGAAGGTGTGGACCTTTGCAAAGAGAACCTTGATGTCTCCAGGACAGCTACTGACTCTGCTCCGTGGAGACAAACCTCCTATGCCAACGCATGACAGTGAAGGAAAGAATTCTCACATCTTAGACACTCCTCTAAGCCATCGCTAGCTTGTCTGCTCTTGAAAAGAGGATCTTACTCCCTGTTCCACGCGAGGAAAGACACTGCAGCGGTGTGAATTTCTGACACCGCAGACATTTTGAGTGCTCTTGGGAGAGCTACTTAGCAAAAAACGGGGTAAAATGGAGGAAATACCATATCTGCTTAGGAGGACTGTCGGGAGGAGACATCCTGTTTTCTTTGAGCTTTGTTTTTCAAAGCTAAAAGACAAGAGAAAACTACCTGTTGTGTCAGATACTTCAGACACCCAGACACCCTCTCGAGGGGTGGAAGGTGTAAAATCTTTCCAACATTTTTCTGGTAGGTCATGTACCCAGGGAGTGTGAGAAAGGGTTTCAATTCCCTCCTTGGCTCGAGGGGATACAAACCCGCAGCTGTCATGTTGGGATTTGCACAACGGTTGACACTGCATTGACTCTGGATTAAAAAAAAAAGAGAGGAAAAAAAAAAAAAAGAATAAAACTAAATAAACCCCAAGAACTGAGAAACTAGAAATAAAACTGGGGGGTCAGACTGGTGTTTGGAGCCAGCACAACCCTGCCTCTTACACTGGGGGCCTGTCCTAACAGCTCAATTTTGCCCCTGATTACTGTGGTCTTGCAAGTTAGACATCATGGGGATTGCAGTGGAAGAAGGACTTGTCCAGTGAAGGAAGGTGGTGAGGAATTCGTGAAGTGAGCTTTGGAAGCCCAGTCTTTGACTCAGGTGAGATGACTTTTGGTTTTGACTGTAGTAGAAAGAGGACTTTTCAGCTGTTATCAACACACTGTGGTTTTCTCCTTGAACCCATCAAGAGAGCCACGTTACTTAGGTGTGGGAGGAGAGCTGCCTTGCTTAGGTGTGGGAGGAGAGCTGTGCTCTTTCCTTGAAGGAAGGGTCACCCATAAACACCTCTATGGTGAAAGCTCAATGGATGAAAGCCCATATTGCACCACTTTGGATGAAAAAGAAGGATGCCAGAAAAGAGTAATACCAAGTCCTCCTCACCATAGATGAAGGAGCTGAAGCACTGGTGGTGTAAAGTCAGTGCCTGCTCCTTATTTTCAACTACACTGAAGCCAAGGCTGGAGGAAGGCCTCAGCTCTGAAGTGTACCTTTCAGAGCTACCTTGAGCCAAATCTTAAGTAGATGGTGACCCCCAGGAGAAGTGGGCTTCCTTAGACCCACTCCAATAGCTTTCCAGGTGCAGCTACTTTCTGAATAGCAGAAGAGAAATCCAATGGGACTGGTGAGTCAGAGCTCACAGGAGCTGTGCAAACATATGAAGACATCAGTGTTGGCTTCTACTGTCATGAACAGTGTTGCCTGCTGGCTCTGAAATCTGTGTGCAAGATAAGCAAGGACCTTCTGCAGCAATGCAGCCTTCCTTGTCCCAGATACCAGCAGAAGATACTCCAGTCCCTCAGCCCAGCTGACCTCTGTGCTAAACTTGCCAACCAAAGAATAGAAGGTTCAGGATATGGGGATGATGTCCTCCACCCTATGGTGCTTTGTGCACTAGAGAGGGCTTACAAGAAAGATGGGGACAGAGATTTTTAGCAGGGCCTGTTGTGACAGGACAAGGGGTGATGGTTTTAAATTAAAAGAGGAGAGATTTAGATTAGATAGGAGGCAGAAAATTTTTACAGTGAGGGTGGTGAGACCCTGGCCCAGGTTACCTAGAGAGGTAGTCGCTGTCCCATCCCTGGAAGCATTCCAGGTGAGGTTGGCCAAGGCTCTGAGCAACCTGCTCTAGTTGCAGATGTCCCTGCTCCCTGCAGGGGGGTTGGACTTGGTGAGCTTTAAAGGTCCCTTCCAACCCAAACCATTCTATGATCCTATGGCTATAAGAAAGGAAGGGTCACAGCCCAGGACATATTTCTCCCCAGGGAAAGGAGGAGTGAAGGGGGGGGG
>WTSP01008204.1:15965-28281 GCA_025331215.1 Actenoides lindsayi
GTGGGTTTCAATTTCACCCATCTGGGGAGGCAGAAAAATTGTATGCAGCTCCCAAAGCACAAAAGCCACTTTTTTATAAATAGCTCATGATAGGAAGCATGGTTTGGAAGCTGGATCTGTGGTTCGTGAGGGAGAAGGGGCTCAGTCCTAAGCAACATGACTTAGAACCAGCTCATCTGCTCTGCCTCTGCCTCAGTTGCCCAGCTATGAAATGGAGAGCAATCATTATCTTCCCACTTTCTAATCCCAAGCACTTGAGGACACAGCTAGATGCTAAAGCAATGGGGATTCTAAACAGACAATTATTTAGAGAGGAATAAGAAAATTGCAAAGCCCTGGACGCAGACTGAATGATTTACAAGCAATTATAAGTCAGCAGATAAGCTTCGGATGACAGATACTCTGATTACAGTTGAAGCTCTGGTATAATTGGCAATCGGAAAAGGGAGCTAAATATATTGAACACTTGTCTACAGTTGTGTTCAGTTCCATACTTGTCCATCATGGAGGAAGTGCATGTGAGGACATCACAGCATCTCCTAAGGGTGGGCAAAACTGACAAATCTACTGGCTCATCCCAGTGAAATGGTAACCCCGAGAATGGAATTACAGCACCTTTTTCTGAAGGAAGGAGCTACACCGTCCATAAACACATCTGCTGGCCAAGCGAGTGCAGACCTCAAACTTAGTCACGCATAGATCTTATACGGCCAAGCCTTTGAAGGAACTCTTATCACCAACAGGCATGTTCAAAGAGACATTCCCTTAAACCTTTTAGTCCTAGGAAGACACAATCTGAATAATCACAGCAGAAAAAGTGAATAAATAAACAAATTGTGCATTGACAGTATGGCTAAGACAAGTCTATGAACTGGTGATCAGCCTGGTGTTGGCCCCAGATGTCAAGAAATGAGTCCTAGAGGAGAAGTATCTGCACCACAATGCTTTCTGTGTAGACCTCACCTTCTACTACATGTAAGTCCTAATAATGTTTCTGGTTTAGCTACCATGAAGGGTTAGCCTGTCATCCTGCCAGACTGAAAAAGTCATCAGCTTGATTTGGGAAGCTGAGAAAACACATGCAAGGGGTATACTTGGCTAGGAGACCACCTGGCAACCTGTCACACCCAGAGTATGACAAAGAGCTTGAGTTCTTGCTAAATATAAGACCAAAGAAATTAGCTAAATGAAATTTTTCCATCAGCTTAACTGCCAAATGAAACATAGGTGTTAAATAATAGTAATAATAATATCAACAAATAAATAGCCGTAAGTTCTATCTACTTGTGATTTAAAACAGCGGTGCTCACACACAAAAACTGTCTACGTTGATCCCACCAGTGTGAGTGAGCTACTTGTCATGGACAGCTGTCCACCCATGTGCCTGTGACCATGTTGGTGAAGCGGGTGACATTCAGTTCTCAGCCTGCGATGTGGACAAGTGGCACTTGCTCTTCCTACAGAGAAGAGAAGCCAGCTCAAAGAGCGAGCTGTCTTCAACTAAGAACATCCAGCCTGGGTCAGGAGAATGGTTTGGGTTTTCAAAGAGAAAGGTTTTTTGAAGGGAAGGCTCCGGGAAGATCTTATTGCATCCTACCAGTATCTGAAAGGGGCCTACAAGAAAGCTGGGGATGGACTCCTTGTAAGGGCTTGTAGTGACAGGATGAGGATGACTTCAGACTGGAAGATTTAGATTAGAAATAGGAAGTTCTTCACTGTGAGAGTGGTAACACTGGCACAGGTTTCCCAGGGAAGTTGTGGATGCTCCATCACTTGATGTGTTCACAGCCAGATTGGATGGGGCTTTGAGCAACCTGCTCTAGAGGGAGGTGTCCCTTCCCATGGCAGCAGGGGTTGGAACTAAATAGTCTTTAAGGTCCCTTCCAACCCAAACCATTCTAGGATTCTATTCTGTGATTCTGATGCCCACCAAGGAACATTCAGACATGACAATTTCTGTTCCTTACTGAGCCATGCAGATTTTTGAACCAGTGACCCCAAAACAATTTCAAAATTGTGGATAGATGTTGTAAAGACTCAGTTCTCCAGCTGTTACATAATCCCTCCCACAGAACCACAGCACAGTTGTTGCAGCATGAGATAGCTCCTTGACCTCAAAAAAAACCCCAAACCCTGCCATAGAAGCAAATGATACCAAACATCTCCAGAAAACTTTCACAACCAATCATCATTTGTATTCATAAGACAAGCCCATTTATTTAATCTTATGCTTACCTTATTTTGACCAGGTTTCTTAAGCTCAAATAACACCCACCTATCTAGTTACAGAGATGTGCTTTTCTTGCCCAGCCCTGTGCCATACACCCATCAGCTCTTGTGGCGAGTGGAGCTGGAAGTATGCAAAGATGCTCTCTCCTGTGGAGATGATCTCTTCCAGTCTCAACTGCACATGGGTTTTGCCCTCCCAGATAAGGAAAACAGTGGGCACACAGAATGTGGATAACCTCCAGATAGGGATGGGAGTCCCTCTGAAGAGAGACAGGGGCTGTGAGTGGGAAGAAAAGGCAGGTGCTGGGGGTTTCGATCCAGCTGCTATCTCTGTCTCTGGGCTCACCGATTTTAAGCCAAATGATAAATATTTCCTTTGATGAAGTGTTCCCCTCCTCAGGTTGTAGGTCATTAATTCTGCTTCTTCTCTTTCTCATTGCGAGGCTTTTCGAGAACGTTGCCAACCTGATTGCAAGAAAACTTGCAATTCCAGCTTGTACCTCTCATTCTGTCTGCTTTTAATTCACCAAATGCCCATTTGCTTTTATGTCAGCCCTGCCTTTGTATTGGACAACTGGACACGATGTTATTCCTGGTTTTGCATCTGTTGTTCTGGTACAGGTTCTTAAAAAGCATCCACACCCCACGCGCCATGGGTGTGTGAGCTCCAGAGTTGGTGGGAACAACTCATGGCTCCTTATCCAGCATATTAACTTGGTGGGGGGGGAGGAGGAAAGGTGATGACCTGGTCTGCTTATATTGTCTTTGGTGAATTTAGTAGGAGTGGAAGCCCCACTAAATTTGGAAGAGCCAAACTGCTGTAGGAACCCAGTACTTTAAGGGTTTACTGACAGTGCACGTCGCTTTCATCCCTGCCTATCTCACAGCAACAAAATCAAAGCTACACATCCCACAGTCTCTTGGGATGGGAGCTGCTAAAGATTCCTCTCTTGCTGTTATATATAATCTCCCTCAGTGGCAACACTGTTGCTGCCCTGTGTAATGAGTGGGGGTAGATGAGATGTGACGTGCAGGAAAAATAAAAAAATAATTAAAAAAAAGAAACACCAAGAACCCTTAGGAAATGTCTTTGAAAATCAGTTACTGAATAAATCAGGTAAAGTAAAAAGTATGTTTTGGCCATCAGCAGAACAACATGGGGCCTGATTCTCTTCTTGGCCTGGTGTTAATCAGAATAACCTTTATCTAATTCAGTGGAAGTGGCAGAAAAGTTAAGCCAGAGTAATTAGAAGTGCATCTTGATATAGGTGTGTATTTTTTTCCTACAAAAAAAATTACTTTTTCTAACAAGACACCTCACTTCTTGTTCTTTTGAATGAAACTGGTATCTAGATGCACTGGAAGGCCCAGCCTCTGCTCCAGAAAACCTCAAAATCATAGATATCAGACTTGGACCTCGCACCCTTCTGCCCAAAGGCAGGATCCACTCTGCCTAAACTATCCCTGACAGATGTTTGTCTAACCTGTTCTGAAAAACCTCCCAGGTTGGAGCTCCCACCCCTTCCCCAGGCAATCTATCCTCACGCTTCGCTACCCTTTACCGTTAGACTGCTCTTCCTAAAGTCTAGCGCCAGTCCCCCAGCTGCAATTGAAGTGGACATGGAAAAGAACTTGTCAGATTAACCTGGGCAAACCAAAGGAGGAGGTGGAAGAGAGGAACATGAAGTAATGCCATGAAGTTGCATGGCAGATCCATGGCAGAGCTGGGAATAGAGCTCAGGTCCCTTGACTCCATGACTTATACCTACGTAAGCAAGGGAGTCCTTACCTTATTAATCCCTCTGGGCCCCTTGCCTTTCTGCTGGCCTTTTTCTTTTTTTTTTTTTTTTTCCTATCCTCCCTCTTCTCACTCGCTTCCATCTCTCATGCTAATTTCTCTTGCCTTTCAGCATCTCACATGTGCCCTCAGAGGGAGAGGCGGTGGTAACATACGCAGTCTCCGGCTGATTCATCCCTTTGCTTATACATGACTAACACTCATGCTATTTGTCTAACTATTTCGATTGATGTACATTTAATATGTAAAAATTTAATTAAAGTGTTATTCATAAAAAAATATCTGGGCCAATTTAATTTTTTTTTTTTTTAAATACCCAAAGGGAATATTTCAATTAGGGACTAAATGCCAGAAAAAACTGTCAGATTCCTCCCCCCCAACCCATCTCTAATCAAAGAATCAGGTTTTGATATTATAAAGCAAAAGCCACCAAAACCACAACAATATTTACAGGAATTCACTCTGCAGGTGCAGAAATCAATCCTGAGAGAAGCTGAGAACTTCCAGCTTTCGGTGGAAACCAGTGGAAGCTACTCTGAGGAAAAGCCAACTACGTACCCAGAGCCAGCTCCTTTACCTAGTGGATCTGTGCTAATGCTCTGATTGGAGAACTTGCTGAATCTTTCTAATCAGCTTGGTCCTGCAACCTTTAATCATGCAAATGGCTCACCTCTTCAGGGCAGTTCCAGACTTGCCAGCAAAAGGCTTACAGGACTGAGTATGGCAAGGGGAATCAGGACTTGTGCTGGCACAACAAAGTTTCTGACGGTTATGGGCCTGAAAATCCATCTCTCCAAATAGACGTTTCTCCCAGGTTAGCTGGGAGGAGTAAAAACTCTTGGGCTTGCAGATTACATGAGCCAACAAGTCTCTTAGTGGACAATCTCACTCAGGAGCTTAGTGAATATATTAGTATTTCCTGCTTCCAGATAGGCAGGGGCTACCAAAATGAAGGACTTAGATGGAAACCGTGCTCCCAAAAAAACACAACAAACATCTGAATTTGTTTATCCTAAAACGACCAGCTTGGTTTGGGTGTTGGGAAAAGGCTGACATCGAATCACCTAGCCTTCAGTTCAGCATTGTCCAGACCTGATTCACAACCTTGGCCAGAAAGTCTGGTCTCCAGCAATTTCAGGTAACTGTGTAATAGTGGTTCAGTTCAAAAGTCTGCTCAGGACAACTCCCCACAACAGGGCAGGGTGTGTAGTGCGTGCTGTGCAGTGGGTAGTATAATAGTGAGGAGGCAGGAGTCTTGCGTGACTCAGAATGAGGTGCCACACCAGTCAGTGCTGATGGTGGTCCTTGCCCTCCCTACTCCTTCCCAGCCTCCTGTCATCCACCACAAACTTGTGGTCCGTAACACTCCCAGTGCTCCCTAACAAACCTCAGACTTTCAGCATGAAACAGCAAAGCCTCAAGAGCAGCAATGACCGAAATGCTTCAGTCACTCACATCCCAGGTGGACACCTTCACCCTATGGCTGACATCTGCTGGCAGCTTTTTAAGACCTTTTCAAGGCTTTTCAAGACTTGTGGCAGTCTTGAAAGGCTTCCCCGTCATTCCCGTGCAAAGAAGCTGCAGAAGTGTCAGAATTTTCCTCATACTGGAGCGTCTGTTTCCTACCTACACCAAGGAAGTCACAATTGTCATGACAAAACCGAGGGCAATGGACAAGCTGTGCATCACACGTAAGGAGCAGTCCCCAGAAAGCTGTGGATGAGTCATGAGGTTCATTCTTCAGGAAGATCTCCAAGCCTATTTAACCCAAGTCTTCATTTCAGGCATTTTTATGATGATGTTGCAAAGATTTGGTCTTTTACATCTTCAAAGGGAGATAGTAGGGTACCTGAAGTTAGTATGTGATTTACCTCCAAGGAGCAGTAGCCTTGCAGTGCACACGTAGAATCTGTTAGATATGCTAATGTGTGAGCACAGGCCTCATCTTGAGATCTTAAGAGGGGATTAGAGCAGATGAGTCCTCATTTAGTTTTCCAGAACAGCAGCAAAGATAAATCTGGTTGCTCCTTTGCAGGGTGTTAAAGGGGGATTTCCTGGTGGGTGGGTCTCCTCAGTGGGGTATTATTGTATTGACAGTGGGGCGGGAAGGAATGGATTAAGCAACTGGTAAGGGGATATTGGAGCCTTTGCATGTGCTGACAATGGGTATAAGATGGGGAGGGCGGAAAGCCGTCAGTGGGCTGTAGGAAATCAGGTTTGGTTCCTGGCTTATTCCTGGAGACCACACTGTTGCTCTTGAGCTGAGCATTAATCTTCAGAAATTTAGATACGGCTCCCATGCTATGTCACTGGTGACCAGTGATAGGGCTCAGTTGTTGTGGACACTGATAGACTTCCTGTTGTGGAAAGCGGTCACCCTGCTGGAGCTGCTGAAGTTGGGTCACCTGTACTCTGCCCAATCCTATCCTGCAATACAGCAATGCCAATGCTGGTAAGAAATGTTATCTCCTCACCATATCTCACTCAGGGTTCCAACATCCTCTTGGCTTCCTTGGATATGTGCAAATTTTCTGCTATGTTTCTTAGCTATCATGAAGATTTTGGCATGATTTCTTCTGATCTGCATGTTTGGTCTTCTATGCTGGATAGGTGTAAGCACTATGGGCATCACAACCGACTTCGGTGCTAATTTGGGGGATTGAAGGAAGTGTGCAGAGAGTTCAGGAACGAAAAGCAGACCTGAGCGAAACAGAGCTGAGAACAGGTTTCTACTTCACCCTGGAGAGGTCATCTCATTTAAAGAGGAGATATTTTGATGAGGAACTGCAGGGATTCTCCAAATTTCAGTGCCTGTGTTTGCCCTTATTTTAATCCTAAGTGAAACACGCCAGTCTCTGAAGCTCAAAGTCCATTTAACTTAAGAAGCAATATGCCCATCATCTGCAGACTCCTACAGTCTCACAGAGCTGCTTAGAGCTCACGCACAGAAATAAAGAGCTCCCATATCCTAAGTCCTACACAAAGAAGACACTTCATGCAGTCTGGTTAACCTCAGTTATGTTTTTTTAAGGCATGGCAGTTTGTGTATTAGTTCAGGTGAGTAGCTTAAGTTCAAGGCAGGTTTGGGTATTAGCTTGGATGAGTAGCTTAAGTTCAAGCTCTTAGGGCAGGAGTGGCTCCCCAGCAGCTCCTGAATCACATGTGGCTCTCCAGTGTTTTGCATACGGTTCCTCGCCCTGGCTATGGCATGTGGCTGGTTAGCAGCAGGGCTATGCTGCATGAAAGCCCAGTATCACTGGGCTGTATTATGCTAGGATGTGGCTGGCTTACCTAGGCTGGCTCCAGAGGAGCCACCATCATCCTCTGCGGTAGTCCTGGGACACTGCTACCGCAGACTTTCTGATGTGGCTCATAGAGTGAAGGTCAACCATCCCACACTGAGGTTCATCCCAAACTGTCTGATCCCAATCAGTACGAAGCTTAGCTCTCCCTTCTAGCCCTGGCTAACTGGCTTAGTTGCCCAATCTGAATTCAGACCACCCTTCTTCTTCTGGCAGGGTTGTTGGATCTGAAGAAAAGCCTGAAACATCAGGAGGCACAAGCCTCACAAAAGAAGGTGCAGCCAGGGATTAACAAACTAACACTTAGCTTCAAGACTCTCAAATATCAGAACACCCAGCCCTGGCTAGAAAAGTCTAATATACTTCCAGCTTTTAGTCAACCACATTAGTGGTCAACTCCATAAAATAGGCAAATATGTGTAGTTAATAGTTCGGAGTGCCTGACGCAGTGACCTCATTGAGTTGCAACACTGGTGATTACAGCCTCTCTTCCAGTGGAGCTGTTAATGCTGATACATATATTTTTAAACTGCATCTTTCCAGCTCCTCAGATTTTGAATAACTATTCTTCAGGAGTCAGCACCAGTGTATGAGGCTTGTGCCAGAGATGTAACTGTGAGTATGGCTGTTCCAGCAAAGCATCATCTGTTTCTAAAGTATCTACGTGAAAAGTGAAGTTAAATGTTGAGATATGTTTGCGTTAAAAAAATACCAACAACCAAACCCATAAAACAAACAGTTTTTTCCACTTTTCCTTCTCTGTTCTTTTTGAAAAAAACCAAAACAAAACACCACACTGATATATAAGTCAGGTTGATTTAAAGATTTCGGAGAAGCCACAGGAGCCTTAACATGGATCATGAACAAAAGCATCAATGACTGATGGGTCAAGAATATTATGAAGGTTAGTGGGTGGCTTTGGTTGAAGTGGAGAAATCTTAGAGAGTGTTTTTAACTCTTACATTTGCTTATTCTTACATACTGATTATTGATTATTTGATATAGTTACTGAAGCCTTTGGACAAACGACGGGAACATGGAACTGAAAAACTGTGATGGTGCTTTTCTGCTGGCTGAGAAGTTCAAAGGCTTCAGTGTCCACCCAACCTCTTGAAAACCAACTTAAGAAGATAAGACTCCATTGTCTTGCTCAATGGAAATCTATACGTCCATTTTATGACAAGACATTTGTGTCCTTTTCAAATCTTTCCTGGTTCAAAGGGATCAGTGATGTGATTTGGAGGTGTATTTGGACCAGGATCATAATAGAGTCATAAACAGAACTTTACAAAACCTATTATTTGCCAGGTTCTTACTTTCAGAAGATCACTAAGTCTTCTCTGATGTGTTCAGATGCAAGTGACCTGCACATGGATTACTGACTGAGAAGACACTGTGCTCAGGAGAGATAAATACAGAGAATAATCCTCATTTTGGATGCTGGGCACAGATGATGCCTCAGTCTTCAATCACAAATCTCACCAGAGTGCTTCTGTGTTGGGCCCAGACTGAACATCTAACATAGACCGTGGCTGTGCTCCACAGAGCTCTCATCCACCTCTCTCAAGATAAACCTATGTCTTCAGATTCATCTGTCAAGGAATTTATATGTGAAATCCAGTTAGGAAAGCAGGCTGGAAATGTTCTATGAACAGAAACATCTTTCTCCCCCAAAACCAACAGCACTGAACCACTTTTCCACCTCTTATTTCTCCTTTAAGAAGAATCTGTGCAATTTCCTGTTGGAGCATCATCATGACAGGACTCAGGGTTTATAATGGGGGGTGGGAGGAATGAATCATGGATTTGGGGTTTATCTGTTGCAGCTTTCATTTTATAGAGCTGTAAGGCTGCTTTCTGAATTTAGAGAGGTTCTTAGGAGAGCTCTGCTAATACTTTGCTCTCAGTTAATCTGGATTTAGGCAGCCTGTCAGAATGAAGGAGTTTGGAGAGAATGTCATGCCTAAGGCTAATGAGGAGGAGCAAAGAATTATCATATTGTGGGAAATTCTGATTTGTTTTATATTTAAGAGTTGAAAATCAGATGGAAAAAGGACAGGTTTTTTTTTCGTTTGATGAGACAAAATCATTCAGCTTCGACAATATCACTCCAAAATGATATAAAATATTAAAGGTACAGCAGTGTGCCTCTTTGATACTTTCATGGCTTTCTATTTTGACGTAAGAGCACATTCAAATTAAAAAGAAGTAAAATGGCTTCTTTGCAAGAACTCAAATGAAGCTATCTGAAATGTGCAGAAACAAAACTAGAAAGCCAAAGCTGTGTGTTTCTGCCTAGAAGTTGAGAGAGTACTACAGAACCTTTCCAATTTGATGCAGCTTCCTGTTCTGATGGAAAACCGGCCCAGAAAACAAATAAAACCATTTCTAACAAGATGTAATATCTCCTAGGCTGGATTCTGTGTGCCTAGCCTAAGGGGTCTCCAACTTTTCTATGGCTCCGGGTGAACAGAAGCATCTCCTCGTACCCTCCCCACCCATTCGCACTCCCACAACATCCCTGTGGCAACAGCTTCCCTGGGAAAGCAGCATGACTAGGAAAGGATAAACCATAATTATTAGCTATCATTTAATGTGATTTAGCACCTGGAAATAGTGGAGAAGAAATTCTGCCAGATGCTGAGTCAACAAACTGCAACCTACCAGGAAGTGTTCCATGAAGCACTACTGCCTCGTTGATCAAACGTGAGAGTAACAGGTATAAGCAGGACAATAAAACTACCTAAATTATGGTGGGCCCTATATATGACCTACTTTGGTATCACTTTTTGAAGTATCCAGTCATTTCTGAGTTGCTCTCCATGGGAAGATGGAGATGCAGAGGAAGGAGGACCTGCTCCGCTGTCTCCATCGCAGCCAAAAGCAGGGACAGAATCAGAACCTCTCTTTTCTGCATTGCTCCCTGTCGCTGGTCCAGGATGAGTCTGGAGAAGCCAGCCAAATAACATGTATGCTTTGTAAACTGGTTTTCTTCACTAGGAAAGGTGAAATGAGTCAAGATGAAATGAAAAGTGAAGGATACTCTCCATTCCTCCATCTATGACCTGTACTTGGTTTTGAGTTCCATCTCAAGATATGTGGAATGTTCTGCGTTTCCTAGGGTCTGGTGGGCTCTCAATGAGGTCTCCCTGGAGCCTTCTCTTCTCCAGGCTGAACAAATGCAACTCTCTCAGCCTGGCCTCACAGCAGAGGGGTTCCAGCCTCTTGACAATTTTGTGGCTTCCTCTGGCCCCACTCTAACAGATCCATGTCTTTTTTGTGCTGCAGATTCCAGAGCTGGACACAGTATTCCAGGTGGGATCTCCTATAGCCCTCTTTTATGGACCCATCTTACAGTGATCTGCTGTAGGCAGCACTTTCCAGAAGCATCTCAGTGACCCATGGAAGCAAGTTGAAGGTTAGCAGGAGACAGTACACCATGTACCTCCCTGCTTCATGTTTTAGGGTCTACTTCACGTGGTCCTCAGCTACCTCAGCTTCATCTATCTCACACTGTTTTTCCAAAACACGACATTTCTGTGCAGCAGCTCTGCTTACCTTGGAGCGGTGGAAGTCCCTACCTACTTCAGCTGGGTACTGTTTCCCATGAAGCTCTCTGATGCTCTGATTTTACATCCTCTAAGACTTTGAAGCCCCCAAAAGTCTACTTTCCTCTTACTCCTGCTTTGTCCTCACAGCTCAGTCTTAAGTCAGCTGTGCCCTAAACATTCCTATGAGCACATTGTTCATGTGCAAATCCAAACAGGGTCATAACAAGCCTTTTTGAACCATTCCCTGTCATGGTGGCTGACCCCTTGCCTCTTCATTAATCCTATGGATCTTCTTGGATGACTAGAGGGTCCTTCCTTTGAAGGAGGTGCTCCCTGATGGGGCTTAGGAAGCAAGGAACAAGAGAAGCTGATCCATCAAGGTGCACAATTCTTCCTGCAAGAGACCTTTGCAGGGAGCGTGGTGACCAATTTCCTGCTGAAAAGCACCTGATCTGCAGGTGACAGCTCCGTTTCCTGCTGTGCAAGCCCAGAGCACAGAAAGAAGCATGCTGGGTGTCTTTGTACACCCTGTTTTGCCTCTTGCTGCTGTGTCACATCTGCTCGGGGAGGGAAATTCTCTGCTTGGTATACAGGAATCCAACCAGATGATCCCATAGCCCCTTCTGGCCTTAAAATCCCTGGGTCTATTCAGCACTGCCAGCTCATAACGCATCTCACGGGGAAGAAAAGCCACATTCACGGGCTTGGATCCCTCTTTGTCAGAAGACTTTGCTTGTTTGGGCTGTTTGTTACACAGGAGCGCGAGCAGACGCACGTCTAGCTCCTCAACCAACAAAAACCACCCTTCAGGACTTGAGGACGGTGCACCCCAGCTCAGGACCCATCCCATAGCAGTGCTTAGAGGTGAAACCCACCGTGTCCCCCTTCCCCCTCACTCAGCGCTGGGATGAAGGTGACCAAGCCTCCGCTGTCCCCGCTTCCCTGCTTGGCTCCTGTCCATGAGTATGTGTGTGTGTGTGTGTGTGTTTGTGCCTCCTGTTGTGCGCCAAGGGCCCGTTTGGGGTTGGGATTCTCCCGGGACAAAGGGATGCTAATCAGCTCCCTCTACTGTTGCCTTTTGTCTAGGACTAGCTCCCACGCTTGGACTTGGCACTCTGGTTTGCGGCAGAGGGAGCTCCTTGTTGCAACCAGCCTGAGCCCAGTTGGGGAATGCAATGTAACCCAGCAGGGAAAGGGGAGGAATGGGGAGGGGAGGGGGGGACGTAAGGAAATAAATCCATAACTCGGTGCAGCCCGCTCCCTGCCAGCCCTATCCCATTGTGCACGATGCCCGAGGCAGAAGTTTCCAGTGCCTCCTGCTGCCGGGAGAGACGCCACTGGTTTTGTAGCCATGGGCTGTCTTGTTCCTTCTCCCCTCCTTTATCCACACACACCCCCACCCCCCGCTCTTCCCCGTCTAATGTTTTAGTCACCAG
>WTSP01008205.1:6106-37769 GCA_025331215.1 Actenoides lindsayi
GTCAGGCACTGGAATGGGCTGCCCAGGGAGGTGGTGGAGTCACCATCCCTGGAGGTGTTTAAGAGGTGGGTAGATGTTGTACTTAGGGACGTGGTTTAGTGGGTTTGATAGGGCTGGGAATAAAGCTGGACTTGATGATCTTGAAGGTCTCTTCCGGCCAAAACTATTCTATGATTCTATGACTACATCAAAATCCCGTTCAGTGAAATAGCTTTTGAATGGCATTTCGGGCAAAGCCAGGATTTGTAGTAACGGGGCTTGTGAGTCTCTTGCCTTGGTTTGTGCTGCCTCTGAAGGTTCCCCCAGTGAAATGCCTTTGCCCCCCTTCGTGGTGCTGCCCTGTGCACCAGGGCCCCCATGCCCCTGATGCCAGCCTCTTGTCCCCGCAGCGACTTCGACGCGCTGAACGAAGAGGACGTGGTCAAAAACAACCAGATGGCGTTCGATCTCGCAGAGCAGGAGTTTGGGATCCCTCCTGTGACCACGGGGAAGGAGGTGGGGTCAGCCGGGGAGCCCGACAAGCTCAGCATGGTCATGTACCTCTCCAAGTTCTACGAGCTGTTCCGGGGCACCCCGCTGCGGGCAGTAGGTAAGGCAGGCCCCGGCCGCTCCCCGCTCTTCCCGGTGTGGGGAGAGGAAGAGCTTCGTCCGGGCTGCTTACGAGCACTGCTCCTGAGCCAGGGGTCCTTTCCCAGCTGACTTCTGTATGCTGCAACTACCTTGTGCTTAGAAAAGGAAAAAAGGGGGGGGAAACTTGATTGAAGGCCAGGGGTTTGTGGGTCCTTGGTGGTTTGGGAGAACAGGAGCAGCTGGATAACTGCTGCTTGACATCATGAAGTTCATGTATCAGGTCATTAGAGTGATTCTCTGGTAAGGATGACTGCATGTGGTGTGTCTGTTCCTGGCCGGTTCTCTTGTTTAAAAAGTTACTCTACATTGTATGTATTTACTTATATTTGCCCGGGTTTGTTATATACAATTGCTACCAGCACTCAGCTGGAAAGTTCTGGCTTAGTCAAAGTATTTAAAAAAAAGAAATCTGAATAAATATCCTAAGCAGTTGTTTTTTGAACAGATGCTGCCGACAAGCAAAATGGAGAAAATAATGATCTTTGTTCAGAAAAATCATCGAATTTCATCTTTAATAATTATATCAATTTAACTTTACCAAGAAAACGAGTACCAAAGGTAAGTTGTGAAGGAAGACTTGCCCTATAAATCTTTCTCTTAAAAAGATGAAAATAGACTGTCAGGCCCAGAAAAAAAGACTTTGTATATACTCTGCTATTAAAAGACCTGTAGAATAAGATTTTTGAGCATATTAAAAAAGTAAAATAAGATTTCCCAGTAAACAAAGCTAACACACACACACACACTCAGTCATGATGTTTGTAAGGATAAAACTGAAGCACTGTCAGGGTCAAATTGCTGAAGCATTACTGATAGTCCCACTTAAGTGTTCTCTGTAAAGGCAAAATTTGAGTGTACCTGGGCAGAATTCCTATCTGTTGTCCATGTCAATCTTCCTCAGCACAGGTAAAAGCGAGGGGAGGTGGATGTTTTATTCGATGTGTTTATTATAAGTTACCGTTTTCGACTTGAAGTGTTTGAGATCTTGGCTCTCTTTCTTATATTGACTTTTACGTTTCACTTTTAGAAATTCTTCAAAAGGTATTTTTAGGAGGTTTTGTGCAGTGCTAGATGCTACAGGGTTGGGGTTTTTTTAATTTTATTTTATTTTGAGGTGCTTTGGGTTGCTTTTTTTTTCTTTGAGACAGGAAAGTCTGGGGATTTTCTGGGCTATTTCTACCTTTAAGAAAAATACTGTTGTAGCTCTGTATTCTGAGAGTTAAAGAGACAGCCATAATATTATAGATCAATTCGGTGATCTGCTAGAATGCTTACTGATTGGGAAGGAGTGCTGGTTTTTACTGAAAGCAGTGATTTGAACCATTTGTGGGTGCTGTCAAGCTTCTGGAGACAAGCTTTCAAACCCTTACGGATGTATAAAGCCTGCAGTGGTGACACAGTGGCCAGGTTGACTAGAGTGAGTCAGACCCCTATATTTTTTTCTCTCTTGGTCACATATTAATGAAAAGTTATTGACATGCCCTGTTTATGCCCACGTATAAAACACATCCATGCCCATACATGTTGTGATTAAAGACTCCGGGGCCTTGAAGTGTTATGGAGACCTGCCTGGCACAGGATTGTGTGCAGTGACAGTGTTGTGTTCCTGAATGGATTATAACTTCAAAGGTTTTCTAGGATTTAATTGAAAAGTCACTTTAATGAAATTATTCAGTAATAAACCGGTTCACCTTCTGCCTATTCATTAACTTGTTCCCCTTCTGAAAGGAGACCTTGAGGAAGGGCTTTGCTTTCCCAGCCAAACCTCCCTTTGTTTTCACTTCAGGTTAGATGGGGAATGGCTGCACAATGTGACTGAGGCAGCAGCGGCTCAAGTGCAGCTCTTGCTGATCACCCAGCCCAAGCTAGACAGCAGCATGTACTCCTCCAACCAAACTCATTTCACTTCTGCATTTTCTGAAACACACCTTATTGTAAAACTCTTCCAGGTTTTGAGTTGCCTGGGCTAACCAGAACCTGTGTATCAACTATAATAAGTTCTTTGGTTTGTTTTTGATTTGGTTGTGGTTTGGTTTTGGTTTTTTATTTTAATTTATTAAACAGCCCCCCTTGATGCTTAGCTGCATTCCTTCATTTACACCTCTGCAGAGACGTGAAGTTTTGCCTGCAAAAGTACAGATGTCCTCCTTTTGGAATTCCATGTCCTTAATAAAAGTTCAGGTGTACATGTACATACTGCATTTCTCCATATTTTAATATAGGGCTTCTTCTGTGTTGCTATCTTCTCAGGTTTTGTAGAAAGGTAATTTTTATTTATTTTTTTTCCCCCCATCTGAAGAATGACTCCAGAATTTCCAGGTATTTCCTAGACTGACTTATATTATGAATGTTTTCCACCCACAAATGCATTTTGAGTCCCCGTGGACAGTCAGTTGCCCAGTAAGCTTGTACATCCCCGTTAGCAAATAACTCTTCCCTGCCACCCACATATATGCAAACCCAAGTGACATGTTTCCCAGCTAACCAAGCAGTGAGAAACTAAATAGGCAAAATAAACTTCGCTTTTTCTTGTGGGTGACTTCTTTTTTCATGACCATGATACTATTGTTTTTCCATGAGTCAGCTGAAGAAGTAAACAGTTCTTTAGCAGTGGGGAGAGCTTTCCATTGCTAAGCCCTGCAGCCCTCAGACCAACCTCCTGTCACGACATGAGCCTTCTGTCCTACCAGGAGATACAGTTCTTGGCACTGCATGAAAGCATGAGATGATGTGCTTGACGGGCCCCTTTGGTTTCATGGTACAGGGGCTCATTTGAAATGAGAAGTGGAAGTGGTATTTTCCAAATCAGCTTAGAGAGTGGGACTGTCAAGACCTTATTTTGTCTGAGGCTTCGAAGCCCCGTCACAGATGGGGCGTGAAGCTCAGCGAGAAGCACGGTGCTCGGTTAGGACAGAGGCTTGTGATTGCCAGAGCTGCCTGAAACTAGCTGGGAAAAGAAGCTCCTTGGAAAGCAGCTGCTGGAGTTAAGAGTTTGGCTGTGGCCTGGGCTTTGTGGTTCTTTCCCCTGCAGAAAGTGGTGCTGGGCGTTACCTGGGTGTGAGCGTAGGAGAGCACTCGCGTAGCGCAGCCTCACAAAGCAGCCAGGATAACAGTGTCTCCTAATGAACTTCCCACCCAGTTTGTCCTTTTATTTGGCTGGAAGAGGGATCCTTATCTGGGCGCAGGTTGGGAGAGAGCAGGAAGCAGGGGCCTGGAGCTGGTGTGGCAGTTGCTGTTCTGGCAGCTCGTGCTGGGCTGGATAATGTTTTCCATTCTCCTACGAGTGTCAGCCGGGCTGGAGAGCACTGAGATTTCCTGTGCTCCAGACTAATAAATGAATAGAGGTGTTTACACAATAAAGGACAAGGTCCTTTTTCTGTGTGTGGGTTTTTGTTTTTGTTTTTTTTTAATTTTGCTAGGCAATTAAATTGCTTTGTCTTTCACTTCTTTGTAAATATGTTAATGAAAGTCCTTTATGTAAGATATTTGAAAGGCAGCATCTTGTTTGCTCCATTCACTTAGGCAAATTCTGCTTTTATGTGGTACATACTATTATGCAGAATACATTGTGCTGTTATTTTCCTTGCTATTCCTTGGTAGACTAATAACTACAGGTAGTGTAAAGCCGGGCTGCTGAGAGCTGGTGCTTGAAAGACAAGGTACCAAAGCATAGGATGTAATCAAAATACTGTCATCTGATTCTTTCGGTGTCTGCTCAGATGTTGTTTGAGATTGCTTCTATTCCCTGCACAGTGATCTATTACAAACAGTGTGCGTGGAAAAAAGGAAGTCTGTATTCTTTGATCTTTCTGTATTCTGTTTGTTTGGTTTCGTGTTGTTTGTTTCTTTTCTTTAAGTTAGCTGAGCAATCACTAAGCTGCAGCGTGGGCAAATGCAAATAAGTGGAATGTGGTTTATGGTTCTTAAAGTATAACCTAACATATGACATTTATCAGACAAAAAAAAATATCTCCATGGTACCAAATATTGAAGACTGAATTTAATAACAACTGATACAAATTTTTAAGCTTTGAGTATTTTGCAAGTTTGTGCAAACCGAGTATGAACTCTTATTTATTATTTGTGTAATCTCTAGTTCAGGAATGTAATTAAATCTGTGCACAGCTTGAGCACAAAATAGGCAGTTGGGTTCTTCAAGTACTGTAATGTAAAGCCACCTAGTTAGGGAGATGAACCTTACAAGGGAGAAAGACCTTTAAGGCAGACAATAATTGCTCCAAAATGGAAATGCACCTGCAGTGTGAGCTGACGATCAGCGTGCAGTCATCTAGGTTAAAAGAAGCAGAGATTATAGTGAAAGAGTGAGGGCTTTCAGGATTTATTTACCTGGAAGCCAGTGGAGTCTAGATTAAAATTCACCGAGTAACTGCTGCTCTAATGCCTTTTTCTTCAAGGATGTGCTAGTGCTTTATGAATTATAAACTCTTCAGTCCTGAAAAAGGGAAAGGTGAGCACCAATGGCATAGGGCCTGCATTCAACAAAGTGGATGAGCATGTATTTTCACCCACTGGGGTCCAGCGAGAGCTCCCAGTCAGGGGTTACAGGACAGCTTTTATGGATGTGATAAGTGCCCCGAGGGCCACCAGGCTCCTCATGCAGGGAGTGATCCTGGTGAGCTGGGGGTGCCTCGTGACGTGTGCTGTGCCGTGAGGACCCCGCACGCTGGCACTGCTCACCTCTTTGCCTTGTTTAACACAGACTAGGCCAATATTGCCTGGTTAGGGAAGTTAATATCCTTGGAGGAACTGCTTGGATAAATCTGGTACCTGCTGCAGTCATCCATAGAACTTTGTTTTGGCTTTACCGTTTCAGGTTGAAGGGAAAACAGAAGAAAATGAGACTAACAAAAGACGTCGCAAAGGTCTCTTTGGTGTCTTTGAGGAGGTTGGTGTTCAGTGCTGTCCACACATACCCAGCTCCTTCCTCAGCACTAGAGCTGAGGAAGCAGTGGGAGCTGAGGGGCCAGGGCTTGTCCTCTTGTGCTTGGTGGGAACAAAAAGGCTCTCCCCTTAAAACCTTGAATTTACTGAGGTGTGCACTAAAGAAAAGCTGAATTTCTCTAAATCATTTGATAGGGAGGGGAGTAATATATAAATTGCACTGGTTTTCTTTCTGACCTGAGAATATTTAAGTTATTGAGTTGGTTTGGGTTTTTTTTCTTTTTCTCCACTCAGTTTGTTTAAACACACTTTTCTTTGAAGAGTTTGCATTGCATCTGGGAAGCTAGCCCTCACCTTTCTGACTCTTATTTTATCACCACCAGCACTGATTAATGTTCCCTTTTTACTCTACTCTGGGACCAAAGATAATACTTTTTTTTCACTACTTTTGCATGCTAGATAGTGTCACTTTTAATATACTGTAGACTGTATTTCCTTTCACCCTTTGCTGATCTCTCTCCTTCTGTTCAGAAGTGTCACCGGTCAACTTGATAAAAATGTGGTTTGTTGTTTCCTTGCAGGCTTCAGGCTTTACAAGCCAAGGGACAAATGCTGGGAAAGAGCAGAGTGATGGCAGAGAAGGAATGAACCAGAATAAAGTTAAATCAATGGCAACTCAACTGTTGGCAAAGTTTGAAGAGAATGCTCCAAATACAATTTTGCGGAGGCAGGTGGGTCACAGGTGAACAGAAAAGCAATCTCTGAAATGAAACTGCAGTCTGTCATTCTGAACGTGGTGCTGAATTCCAAGGGGAAAATTTCTTCTGTTATATTTTTGAAGTAGGTTGTCTTTAATTTGCATAAAGTGTAAAAAACCCCAAACATGTTCCTCTCATTAATCAGCGAACAAATAGGACCTATAGAAATTGACTAATGCCTCTTAATATAATATATTAGTATTACATATTAATATCTATTGTACTAATAAAGTGGAGTGGAATTGTGATGTCTAGAAATCTCTTCTAAGCCAGTTTACAGAATTTTTGCTTTTATGTGGATGTCTAAGCTGGCTTCATATGGTATTGCTGAAGGAGCTTTTTTTATATATATATTCTGTGAATAAATTCCACATATCCAGTGGAATTTATCTTTGTGGAAAACAAGGGAACTTAATCTTTTGCAAGATGTGTCTGGCCACCGTTTCAATTCCTGAAGTAGGCATAATGGAATATATTTGTAAATTCCACCGAGCTTTCATAGTTGTTTATTAGTGTTACTAGAGGTGTTTTAAGACTAATCCTGTGCTACCAAGGTAGGGATGATAAGCTCAAAATCACCCTTTAGCCAGTGAGGTGGTTTGGGTCAGCTGAGTTCAGATCTAGCACCTAGAAGAGCTGAAGGAAGGATGAGCAAGGTGTCGAGGTTCTATCAAGGATGGGGCTTTCTTAATTCTTTGTGATTGAAAACATGAGTTTATTTACCTGTTTAAGTCCTCCAGAAGTGTAGAATTTATAGATGTCGAGTGACTCTCAGCCCATCAACTGCTGTTGTTTACACTCTACTTGGCTGCCTGTCAGTGCCCTGAGCTTTCTGCATGTGACACGTGCACAGAGGTTTGTCTGGCCCTGTCAAAGGAAGCCTCCATGTGTTACTTTTTGATCTTAACCTCTCTTAAAGTATACAGAATGTGCTGAATTTTAAGTGTATCTTTGATGGTAAAAGGAGTTAATAAAATGGGCAGGTGACAAAAATCTTCAAAACGCCCCGTTAAGATCTATAGTCATGTGTCTTTAAAAGCAGCTTTTACTTCTTTCTGTCTCAAAAGATCTTTGAATCCTATTTACCGTCTTCCTTTTTTTCCTTTTCACTGTCTTTATAATTTTAAAAACGCTTTACAAGGAGCTAATAGATAGACCAGCCCTGCTCTCTTCTGACCCTCCTGTTAATCCTCGCTTTGCTAAGCCTAAGGATCCAAGTCTTCTTCCACCTCAACCAAAAAGGCAGGTAGGAACTCACATGGGTAACACCTGACAAGCACAACATTTCTCTTCCTACAGGGAACAAAATGTTATTGTGTATCTACAGAATATATAAAACAGTATTGGATGCAATCTGTAGAGTTAGCAGATTTATTTAGCTGAGAATTGTGAAAACCACATGAAAGTTTAAGGCTTTTTTACACCTGCTTGACCGAATGAGAAAACTATTTGAAAGAATTAGTAACTGTGTAGAGGAAAAAAAAAGGCTGAAAACATAGCTGTTGCTTTCCATGTTATCACATCTAGACTCCAAATTATATTTATACAATTCCATAACTACATTTAACATGTGAGAAGACTGTAGCAGTACCTGAAAATTTTATCTGTGCATGTACACAATGCTTTGGACTGTTGTAATACTAAGGCAAAGGGAGTTTCCCAGTCCAAGAAACCTGACAAAAATGTCTCAGATAAAAGCTCGATCGTTGAAAAGCTGATATTGATGCACAGTTTGTTGGTTTTTACATTTCTTTAAGTAGAACTTGTCGTAAGAATTTCTGCTGAAAGGTCTTTTGCAACATCATGTACATGGGACACGTTTTTTTTAATACATTATCTGATTTTCTTTTCTGTTAGTACTTTTAATGCAAGCAATTTCATATCAAATAGTACTGACATTCACTTTACATTAGTGTTTTAAACAGAAGTAAGTACTCTGTAGTGACATTTCAAGAGTAGACTGCTGTGGAATGAGATCTGCATTGCATGTGGAAGTCTGCAGATCAGCTTGATGAAAAATGCAGCTTCATAAAGGGATTGAGAATTGTTCTTTTGAAGGCAGGTGTGCTATCCTGAAACATCAGGAGCAACTGCATGTTGATTTGCATTAGGTTTTTCAATTCTGAGAAATTTGGAAAGTTTGTGTATCTCTTTAAATTGGACAGATAGGATGAGGTAGAAAACTGCCATGAAAAGACCCAACTGGAAGGTAACTTTTAAAGCTGAATTTGATAAAGATGAATTAGTTAAAATATTTCATTTCTTTCAAAAGCTATTTTATATGAAGATTCATATAAAGAACAACTATTCTGAATTCCTCAGAAAAAGCTTTAAAGCTGAAAATACATTATAGCTTGATTTCAGTCAGGTTAGACCTAGAATTACGCCAAGAAATATTCTTACAATTTGATTGTAAGTTTAGTTTCAGGCAGATGTGATGCTAAAAAAAACCCCAAACCCAACCCAAAACCTTTGCTGAAAACCCTAGATGGGGATGTTCTGCACGGATGCTCTCTGGAGCTAATTCATAAAAACTGACACAGAGACAGAGAAAGATGTCAAGGCCAACAGAAGTGATGTAGGACTGATTTATTTCAGTGCATGGACACCAACATCAGAGATGCAGTGGATAGTGCGTGAAGAGTTGCTGTGAGAATGTTTTATTTCTGGTTCTGTGCATGACTGTGCTGCGCTGTCGGAAGCATCCTTAATAGCTGCATCTACTGCATGGTAGTGCAGAAAGCAGGGTTTTTTTCACTTCAAGTGTTTCCCAGTTCCAGGTGGTAGCTAGGAGTGAACACGAGGTCAGGGAACCCAAACAGGCTTTAAATGGTTCTGATCATATGGCCAGGAGAGCAAAGACTGTACAAAACCCAGATCCCCAGCTCACTCGGTCAGAAACCTCTGAAAATCTCGCCTCTGCCTGTTCTGCTGCATTTGTACTTTCTGGAGTGCTTGAGCGTCTGCAGCACCTGGAGGAAAAAATGAAACAGGTGACAAGCAATTTCTTTTCCTTTCTGTCTCTTAACTGCATATGTTAATCCATATAATGTATTTTCCCTAGCTACGCTGCCTTTTTCTCTGTTGACTTTCAGTTATGTTAAGGCAATTAAACATCTTTCTGCAAACTTGGTATATTCTGATGTATGTGGCATTAACTGAAATCTCTCTCTCTCTCTCTCTGTCTTTTCTTGGCTTCCCTTCCCTGGCTCTTGCTGCAGAAAAGAGCTCAGAACATAGCAAATAGGGAATTCCATAAAAAGAACATTAAAGAGAAAGCAGCACATCTTGCCTCGATGTTTGGATACGCAGAGTTTCCAAAGGTGAATACTGGGGTTTGCACCTGAAGAGAAGTGCTGAGTTAGAAAAATGTGTAAGGATACACGGGGGGCAAAAATCGGTGTGCTTTTGGATTTAACTGTCATCCTGTGTGGATCTGAGAAGTAACGTGGAGTCCACTGGAAACTGGTACAGAGTTTTGTTTCAATATTATTGCATAATTGAATTGAGGTAAAACACAATCTAAATCACAGCGCTAGTCACAGGACTTCAGCACAAGAGAAATGTGTTAGAAGTGTCTTGTGCTTAAGTGTGCACTGGTAGCTGACAGTTTCTCACACACTGGTGAGCAGTCGATCTTAGTCAATACAACCTGGCATTTCTTCTGTTGTGGTATGCTTCCTCCAAGCTTTCTCTTAACCTTACTACCTATTGTAAATGGTTTTTGTAAGTAAACTGAGTACAATAATATCAAGTAGAGGGAAAAACCAGAACTGTGTTTATTATCTTTCTATGTTTTTATGCATGACTGTGAACTTATTCGCTTAACCTGTGCTAATGTCTCTGTCTCTTGGATAACTCTCCTGTTTCTGCTCTACACAGAATAAGCTACCTACTAAAGGCTTCTCCCATTCTCAGCCCCCAACTCCCTCTTGCTCTCCACCTCATGACTCAGCTGCTGCCTCTTCTCCATCATCTGTTGGTTCAGCTTTCCCTGCTGTTCCTTCTAGACAGGTACTCTATTAACAGATTTTTTTCCTGTAAAATCCAAACTTGAGCTAAAGCTGCTTGAGAAATGGCTTGGATGGAAGGTGCTGCCAGCAGATCTGTTGTAAAGGGTATATTTCACCTTTGAATCAAACTTTACTTTGTTCATTCTAATTCTGCATGTTTGTAAGAGGAAAGTCGTAGTTAAAAATAGTTCAGATATAAAGCTGAAGAACAAAGCAAATAGTTAACAAAATTCTTGCTTTCATTCTGAAAATGTTGCACCGCTGCTTGTTTTAAATGTTGGATGTTACCACAGACACGCCTAGAAGGGGAGGAGGGAGCTTCACGATGTGTATCTAACGATGTGATGGGCTTGGTTAGTTGTTCTTGGGTGGCATTTGTGTGTCTTTTCACACGACTATCCATCCGGACTGCAGGGGACAACCTGAACTAGAGGACGTTTTAGGATTGTATGAGCACTTTTTGATAGGGACAGATTTGATAGTTGTATTTGTTTACTCGTTTGTACTTTAAACTTGTATGTTAATTGCTAGAATACTGTCCTTTGTAACAGCAAACTTTAGGGAGAGGAAACATGCATACTCTGAATGGAAGGCATTAGCACAGGTTGGAGATACTCAGCTCTTACTACGTAAGCTGGCGTTACAATGGGCTGTGGAAGTTCAGATGACATCAGCTTCTAACTCCCCGTGTTTTAGAAGGATTTTCATTGAAGAAAGCTTGATATTTTTCAGCTTTTCAGGGCAGGCAAAGGCCTGGGTTCCCTTTTCTTCACTCGGATTATGTAGCAGCAGCCTGGGAACACTGCAGTACTGAGTAGGATTGGTGTGGAAATAAAGGTGGGAGCAGGAAGTTTCTAGAAGTATTGAATATGACTGCTGTGACCCAATGCAAAGTGTTCTGCCTGCTTTTGATGTGTTTAGCTAACCAGAGTTTTGTGAAATGCTCGTGACTATTGCTCAACTTCTGGTAAGCCATGGCTGAAGATCATTTCCATTCTGGTGAGCTTTCAGCAGGATCACTTAGTGGAATCAGCCTCGATCTTTTTAGGTGATTTTACACCATGTTGTTCATGCTGGTTGGAATTCAGGCTCACAGCCCCAGCTGCTAGGTAGCTGAGCAGGTAGAAACCGAGCTGATTTGCAGTTTACAAAGGTATATTCCTCGGTTGAGATGGAGCTGTGTTGAAAAGACTCCCTTCCTTTCATTCTCTGGGAAAACCGAGGCTATGCCGCCCTTCGAGGGCACTGCAAGCCCAGCGGGTGCTTACTGCAGTCGTCTCCTAATTCCCTTCAGCTTCAAAATAATTCCAGTGCTTGGATTTTCCTCTTAGTTTTTATGACCTAGGAGGTATAGCACGTGATGGGTTTTAAGCTAAGTCATGATTTCCAAAATATCAAGTCCTATTCCTCGTTTGGAGAGCTACTTGAGAGCTCTGTCACTGTAAAGAGAATAATAAATAAGTAAATAAAGCCCAGAACAACCTATGTGAACAGCCCTTTAGAATACGAGAACTAGGGTCTTACTCATATGGAGACTGGGAGTGATAATTTTACTGGGATTTTAAATTATTTTCTTAGAGAACATTTGGCCTAAGCAATCGTTTTTGGATGTTTTGATTCAGCTGCATTTTGTTTAAAGTGCACTCACAGCCTTCTATGAGTCTACCGTTGTATTCCAATGGTGCAACAATAGTTTGTTAGGATTTGATTTTAGCCAGGCTGAGTTCACTGCAGTTGAAAAACGCTCTCTCCAGAGGTGAAGGCAGAAAGCAGCAGAGCTTTGGCAAGGAAGTCTTGCTCTGTCAGCAGCACAACAGTAAATAGTTGTTCATCTCATTTGGTCAATATTTGGCTGGTTAGGTAGGGCTACGTGTATGCTTTGGCAGGTCTACACGCATCAACTTCTGGATGGCTAATATGCTCCATAGAGCTGTATAGGCTCAGGTCCTCTTGTCCACTGTAGGCATTACATATGTCTCCACATGGTGCATTTGGCACAGCATATTCCAGAGTTTTTGAATAGCGGGTCTGATAATGAACAGGCAGGACCGTTATTTGTGTTGGTGCTGTGCTGGGGGGGTGTTGAGACTTTTGTTCTCCATACTACTCGTGTGCTGTGAGGTTGATTCAGTCCTGTGAACCCCCTGTAACTTTAGCTCTACCTCTCATTGGACACTTCTGTTCATCTTGCGGCTTACCTTTTCTTATTTCTCACTAAAAGAAAATCCAGAAGCAAGATTTCTTACTGCTGTTCTTGCTGTAAAAGCATTAAATCTTCAGAGAGCACCTGCTGCAGCCTTGATTTCATAACAAACAACCTATGCCCGTCCTGGTTAAATTGCTGTCCCTGGGTTTTATCTTTTAAGATTGCACACTTTTCAGAACGTGAACTTTTTATCGTACTCCATAAATCACCAGATAATTGTGCAGTGCTACGTAAATGAATTTGCTAATATTTCAGGTGCACAGTGTGCATTTCAAGTACTGTTAACAAGTTAACAATACTTAAGTACAAGTTAACAATATGTTTGGACCTCTCTGTTGTGAATATGTACCAGTAGTTGCCTGTGTCTGTGTTATCTTGAGGCTGTGGTTAGAGGAGTCAAGAGTTTGTATTTCTCATCTCTCTTCTGAAGAGATATCACTAGGTAAGTGTAGACTTCAGTATGAAAAAGGGCTTCAGGATTGGTAAGCCAACAGAAAACTCTTGGGATTCTTGCTTTTTCCCAACAGAACTGAATATAATAGAAGTCTCTTCAGTTTCGTAGGACTTAGAGGTATGACCTGTAAATATCAGCACCCTCCCGTCCTTTAAATAGTGCTGTCATTTTAATTTCAGGTGAGGACAGAGATTGAGATGTGACGATCTTTTACATCTGCTGAATTTTTTGAAGTTTGACCAGTATTAGTTACGGTGCCGTATTTACCGAACACGGTGGCTAAGAAATCATACTGCCTTATCACAGAAACCTGGGTTTAAGCCTCAGTCCTGAAAGGAGCACTTGAAAGGAAGGCAATTAGAAGCATATTTATTTTTGTAAAGACATACAGTCGTTACAACTTACTAAGAATTAATTTCTATATGACACTCAGTTGCCAGTAATAACACTACCTTCTAGCTTTCATCAACTGTCAAAATTCACAGAGGTAGAATTATGAATTAACAAATATTACATTGCAGGCTGGGCTTTGGTTATTCTTGTTTTCTGTTGGAAGTTGGATTGACCTTCAGAAAACTGTGTTCACCTGATCTTTGCATGAGTGAATCCACACAACATGTCATAAGAACTCTGAAGATGTTGCAATGAGTAGAGTTTGCCTGCAGAGTTTGGACCAACTACTTCCTTTTGGTGACGTGACTCTAATTACCAGCAGTAAGCAGGGCTTGGGTGTTTCCTACACACAGTAACTTATTACTCAAATGTTGTTTATCTCGGAGGTAAAATACACGTAGCACGTAGTGACAAAAGTACATAAATCGCCCTCAAAGCAAAATGAGACCAGGAAAATCATTAAGGATATGAAACTACAAAGGGGAAGCACTGTATGTTTTGGGGGGTGGAGAACATAGAATTCCTTTGTCTTATGAAAATACCACTGAGGCTTCCTTGCTGGTTCTAAATATCCTTGTGGTGTTCTAAATAACAGCACAGGGAAATACAGAAGGCAGCTTTCTCTTCCCACGTGAATAACCATCCTAGAAAACATGTAATGGGCAGGTCAGTGTAGTCTCAGTACATCACAAACACTCGGGGGATTTTTTTACACACGTTCTTGGTTGTTTTCTGAAATTCACCACATAGGTGGATTTTAAAATTCTTTTCCAACAAAGGATTTAAAGCTCCCGGTATAAAGCTGCCTGAGGTGTGAGCAGTCACCTGATAGATATCGATAGAGGCCTCAGGACTACAGAATACTGTGTTTGTGTGTGTGGCTTCACGTGCACCGGTAGCCTCAAGGGCAGTAAGTGCCTGAACAAAATAGAAACCCTCTGCTGTGTGTACTGAGTTTCTAGGGTGTATGAGCAGCAGAGATCTGTGTGCTGCTGACCAAAGCCAAGCTGCATAACACGTGACAGGTTCTCTAAAGTAATGCCTGAAGATGTGGGGTCAGACCCTCTCTCCTGCAACGGGAGTTTATTACCCTTCACACAACGGAACGGGTGAGGATGTTCTTGAAGCCCTTGTCCCTAAGTAGGGTGAAGTTTAGAGAAGACAACAGGGGGGTTGCTGGCAGTTGTGCTGCTTCAGTGCAAGTCGTGATCCTTGCAGGGCAGCGCTGCTCTTGCACACTCCATCCCTCTCCTTCTCTGGGGCTTTCTGCTGGTGGCAAGTGCTTATGGGGCTGCCCCAGGAGATTCGCCTCCAGATAGCAAGCTTTTTGTATCTGTCCAGCTATGAAGTCAGTTATGGGCTAACTCTCGAAAGATAAGGGAGCTGTAGGGGGCTGGACATGTTCCAGAGTTCCTGAACTTGAATGTTTTTTATTAGCAAGAGTATTTTTATTCATCGTAATTTTTGAAAACACATCTACAATGCATTTTAAACTTGACAGAAAATGCTTTAAAATTCCTTTAAAGTATCATGAATACCATTCCTTTAATTTTTTTTTCCTTTCTTCATGGTAACTTTCTGATCTTTTAAAACCTCTCTGTTAGCAGGACTTGGTGTGGTGGCAGTAGAAAAAACATTTCACTGGGAAATTTCACTTCAAATTTGGGTTCTGGGGGAGGCAAATGGAATGTGAGATAGGGGATCATGGATCCTTGGGGGGGGGAGGGGGGAAGAATAAAGAATGTCCTGGCTTCAGAAGCAGAGTAACAGATCCCTGGCTGTACCAGGATGGCCTTTGCCACCAGAAAGATTGTGGGATCTTATATTAACTATAAAACTAAAATGGAATTCACTACAGGAAATACAGTTTATGGTAGAAAATACTATTGTAAATTTACTAAGTCTTCAGTGGCTTTTTTCCAGGAACAGAGAACCAGAGTGCGTGCCTGCCTGCCTCGTACACACAGGCATACACACCCTTCTTCTTTTCCAGTCCCCAGGCTTGTGTTTTGTCTGGGAAGCCTGGACCAGGTCTGGCTGTGGTGCATTTAGAGCCACAGCCTAAGGAACTGCAGTTTCCTTGCAGGCTTCTCTGTTTGAGAAACTTGATTAGAAATGGCCTCATATTCGTGGTGGCAATACTGTGATGAAGCAGATTAAAGGAGATTTCTTCCTCCAGTTTTCCATGGAGTTGAGTTGTTGGCAAGAGGGAGAATGGCTGCTCTGTGAGCATCAGCAGAACGTTTCCATGGGGGACTTCTAGTGGCTGTTCATAGAATGTTTCCTGAAATGCCACAGTTTGTGGTTAATGTGAAATTTAGGCCAAAGCCTCTGTTGTGAAATAAAACAACCAAGTCCTAAGAAGTCAAAGTGAACAACAGGGGTTTTTTAATCGATCAGAATGGTCCAGCCCTGATAACCAGGCAGTAGCTCCCAGTTCAGCCTCTTTGTGGACATGGTGGGAGGCCTTGTGCTGTGGGAGCAGTGTCTGCTCGCAGCAGCTAATTCCCCATCACCTGCAGGGAGAAGTCTGTGGGCTGCATGGGAGCCTTCTATGGCCACCAGCCAGACCGTGCTGATGGTGCATGAACGTGCTTGTGCTCTGCTAGACGTTGCCTCTGCTCCTTCTCCTAGCCTCTCTTTATCATTGTTTGCATGTTTTCATATCATTCTTGTCCTTTTCTCATCAAAGTCTTTTTCAAAAATAACTAAAGCTCTTCCTTCCATTCTCCATCTTCTCCCCTTTTCCGGTTAGATGACTGTAGGAAAGGTCTCGCGTGCGGTTGGAGCTGTGGCTGAAGTTCTTGTCAATCTGTATGTGAATGATCACAGACCCAAGCCACAGCTTCCCCCCCTTGAACTGGTAAGATTAAACCCACAAAGAAACAATAACTCGACTTAAAAGAGTGGTGTTTCCAGAATGTCATCTGGAGTTACGACCCTGGTTGCGGGGCACTTGAAGCATTAAAGGGCTTAGTCAGACTAACGCTTAGGGAATCAAGCACACGTTGGCCAAATATGCTGGTGTATGGATGTGCTGGAAATGTTGCTCACTATGTCTTCTATTCATATTTTTATTTCTTGTCTATATGAATTAAACCTTCAGGAGGCTTTTATTAAATATACTTACTCGTACAACTAGTAAAAGAAGACAAGTATTAATCAGGCTGTGTACAAACCAGCCCGTGTTTATGCAGTTATTTTTAATATACTGATGCTGAATCACCGTGCCTCCTTTTGAAGAGAGCTGTTTTTAAACTCTGACACTGTTCTGTGTTGAATTCAGAAGTGGTCTCTGGACAGAGCTACAGGTTCTTGCCCCATTCCTCATTCTCCTGCCTCCGCTGCTCAGAGCTGTCAGGTATTGGGTGTTGTGGTGTTGTGGTGATGACACTTACTTATTAGCGAGCGCTGAACTCAGTTGCTTCTTCTTCATCGTATCTGTCTGTTCTATTAACATCCTATTTTTAAAAATGCACTTGTCTATTTTTGCATTTGCATGGTTGTAACTTTGGAAGGTTTCATGCTCATCACAGCAGGATGGGTCACTAACGGCACGTTTGGAATAGCAACCGCTGAGCGCAAAACAATGTGACGATGACAAATGTGACTTGCACTTAACATCAAAAAATTGTCTGAGGCTGCTTTTAGCTGGCAAATTAAAGATGAGGTGTGTGCCCTGTCTGAATGTGCCTGGACTCTGCAAAGCCTGCACCTCCTCTGCTCCATGTGTGGAACCTCTCCTGTGGCAGCGGGCATGCTAGAAGGGGAGGGAGATGGTGATGGCTGTGGTAGAGACAGGGTGCTCCTCTGTACCCTCCTAAAACTAAGCATAATACAATAATGCAAAGTAACATCTTCATACCTGCCTTTAATAAGAAAACGGAAGCCCAGTAGCATCTAATCCACTAATCATTTATTTTTCTGTACCTTTTGCATGTACATCCAGAGGATGAGATTTGTGGCAATTAAAGGATGTTAACTGCTAACTCAAATTCAACGAAAGCTCTCAAAATAGTTTCAAGTTGTTAATATGGATGGTATTTTAAAGTCCAGTGAGTTAAAAATATTCTCAATGTCCGCGGTAGGAATTAAATTGATTTTTAAAGCAAACAAAGCCCCAGCTTGGGCTGCAGTCTCAGGAAGAACGTGGCTGGGAGGGGAAACACCTCTGCAGCAGTGTAGGTGGTGGTTCAGACTGCAGTACTGAAGTCTGTCAGTTTTTCTTCCTGGACCTCAGAGTAGGAGCATGCATTTTCCTCCACAGTGTGTAGGAACTGAGTCGTCAGGAGGGCAGTTTTCTTAGCTCCAAAGGGGTGTCTGTTGTTGGAGGCTGGCCAGGTCTGTGGTCCTTTGGCCTCCCTGGCAGAGACCCATGGCCACGGTCGTGAGCTGCAAGCACGGGGCAGCGTTTGGGGCTGGGGCTGCTCTGGTACCCGAGTAAATACAAAATGTCTGTGACCTCCCAGAGGGAAGTGGGATGCGAGGCCGGCTGAAAGCTCACCCCTTCAAGTCCCTGTGTTGTCTGTTTATGGATTGCTGCGTAAACCCTCAGAGCTGCTGCAGATGACTCAGAAAAACGCTGACTGGTGCTTCGTTTGATTGTGTGTGGTGGGTGCCGTGGAAAACTTCAGGCAGCTAAAGCCACTGCCCAAGTAATACCTGGGTGTAGTGCATTTTGCAGTGCAACGCTTTATGTGCGTTTCTTTTTGTCTCACCAGGGATCTCTGCGAAGAGAATTCCCCCAGTCCGTCGGTGGGAGTGACATTTGTTATTTCTGCAAGAAACGGGTCTATGTTATGGAGCGGCTGAGTGCAGAAGGCCACTTCTTTCACAGGGAGTGCTTCAAGTGTGAAATATGTTCTACAACGCTTCGTTTAGGAATTTATGCCTTTGATGTTGAAGAAGGTAACGTAGGAGATATTGAAGAATATTTTAAAGTGTCCAAGTATCAATGCTGTTAATCGAACCAGGGAAAAAAGACCTGCCTGGGGAGCTCTGTCAGGAGGAGGTCTGCCAAGTGCCTCGTTTGCATCTGTGATCTTGGAGTCCTTGTACTTGCAGTTCTAGGCTTTCAAAAGAATCCACCTAATGACAGACCTGAGCTTTAAATGAGGAAATCTTCAGTGGAAAATAATTTGAGTGACCAGAATGTTTGTCCACTCACAGGTCAAAGCAGGGGAGAAAAAAGGTGATTTTTCTCCAACAGTACAGAATTATTCCCGTCTCTCTTTTATAACTGGCCATTAAATGATGATACTCATAAAAACTTGATCCATAAGGATAAGCCATGATAGTGGCAGATTTACATGGATGGGAGGAGGTGTAGTTTATTTCTTTCAAGGTGTTACAGCTCAGGAGTTGAAAGCAGTAGTGCTGGCCAAGTAGCAGTGTAATTTATTCCAGTCTGCTGCAGAACAGGACATTCAGACCTTGGCTGCTCAATCCCACCTACAGCCTGGGGTTTTGAGATGGGCAATTAATTTTTTTTTTAATTATTATTTTTTTGTTTGTTTGGTTATATTGGTTGGGTTTTGTGTTGCTTTTTTTTTTTTTTTTATTCCATGTGTCATTTTTTGTTTTGTTTTGTTTTTGTTTAGAGGGAAATTACTAAACCAAACTGAAATTCCCTTGCCACTTTGAAATGATTAGAGTAGAGGAGAGTATTAGCCTGATCTCCTTCTATGAGAGGATAAAAAACTCAAGGGCAAAGGTGGTTCTTTCTCAGTCTAGAGAATCTCCTGCAAAGGCTTTTTTCAACTGATTATTTGCCTTTTTGCTGCTTGATGTCTTATGTTGGTTTGTGACTTGGTATTTATAGAATCTTGGGTTTCTGCTCATTGTAAGTCTCACACCTGCGTAGTAGATAAATGACCTCCCCTTAATTAAGAAATGTGCAAATCTGGGTACTGTAAAAGAAGTCCATTGAAAACTGAGGGCTCTTCAGAGCTGGTGGCAAGTTTCCCTTTCCTTCTGCTGCCCAACCGTTAATTATCCTGATACCATCTTTTTGTAGATACAACAACGGGATTTCAGTCCACCAGTAAAATATCATATTGATTATTTTTTCTCTTGTAGGTAAATTCTACTGTAAACCTCATTTTACGCACTGCAAAATCAGTACTAAACACAGAAAGAGAAGAGCAACGTTACAGCTCCAGGGAAAGGTACCTGTTGGTTATATTACTAACGCAGAACGTGTTGAGGCAGCTTTATCTGGAGCTCAACACTCGTGTGTTGTGTGTAAGGTATTTTCTACCTGATGTCCAGAAGTAGTAAAATCACTACTAAAATCTAACCTCTTGTTTCTGTGAATTTGGCATATTTATAGTCTGGTTTCTCTCTTAGCTTTTCCTGTACAAAGGAAAATTGTATTTAAGAGCAATTGGAAATGATGGAGTTGAAAACAGTAACAGAAACTGGATTTTCCATTTTTAGAAGTATATTTAACATCGGGGTTTTTTTTGCTGCTTTTGTATAAGGAGACAACAGAAGCGTGGAAGAAAGAGGAGCCCAAACCCCCAGCGACCACCCCAGAAAGCACTTTGTCTACTGCTAGCAGTCCAGAGGACAGGTCCCCAGGTATCCTGACTTCCTTCTTTAGGGGCACGCTAAGCTGGCCCCTTCGGGTGACAAGGGATCTGCTTGACATTCCCAGACGCCTGTCTAACTGGATGCATGGTTTTCTGCACGCTACCAGTCTTCATTTCAGGGACAATGCATATAACTATACCTACTTGTACGAACTCTTGAGCCTTGGTGTGCCATTCCTCTGTGCTCTTCTAGAGGTACTCGCTCATATGTACCGGGAAGCAGAGCTGTCACTTGAGAATGTGCTTGAATGGGTGCAAAAAAATCTCTAGGGTTTGAATTCTTCTCTGTGTCTTGCTCAGTTGTGCCTTTCAGATTTTCAAAATTAAGTCACACTGTTTTCTCAAGGGGTTCTTTTGTTCGTTTGCTTGATTGTTTTCTACTGCTCATGCAATTTAATGTGTGACTTAAATGAACGGTGGATTCCTTCTGATATAAACAAGGTGCAATCAAAACTTTTGATAGAAAATGTACTGTATGTTAGAGCATGAAGGGCAGTGTCCAGACACATTTCCAGAACACAAACTCAAATGAAGGACATTTTGGAGATTTTCTTTTTTCATTTTTTTTTCCCCCTCATCAGCCCTTTGGTGGTACATTTGAAAACCATTCTTCTCCCTGTCCCCATGTGTCCATCCCTTCCCCTCCCCCCCTTTACTTTTGTTTTTTCTGTTAAACCAAGAAAGAATGAGCATTCCTTCAGATGTTTGGGGAATATTTCTGACAAATGACTGGGTTTTGAAACCTGAATATGGCGCATACCTTTTTTTTTCTTGCTTTCAGCCTTGCTCTGGGTTATGAGGTTTATAACTTGCATGAATATGTTAAAAAAAAAAACCAGAAAAAAAAAAAAAGAAATACAATTATGTATTTAATTCACATTGCTCCTAGTCATGCCTTTTACATTTCTTAGATGTGATAGGTACCCTTTATTTGATAGTGGGTATAATCTGTACTACTAATTTATTTAAAGCTTTGAAATAAATTTGGAGAGCAAATCTTAGTTGAGTGAAGGCTTGATTGAAACTGTAAGTCAAAGGAACTGGCAGTGTAATTACACTTGACTTATTGCTCAAGTCAAGGCTTCCTCATTAGGTGGCTGATTCAAGGGATATCGATGTATGAAGCACTCATCTGTAACTGCAGTTGCTGCTGATGTGCCTCTGGGTAGGCACTGCTCCTATTGTCTTCTGGAGTTTCTGAAAAATACAAGTTTAGAACAAACAACAAAAACCTACAAATGCATTCTAAGGAGATGATTTCTTAGCTGGGTATTTCATTCATTTCGGTGTATAATGCTGATAGCAGAAAGGTGAAATTCAGTAATCTGGAGCAGCTGTTAAGTGAACTTCTTTCAGATGTCTCTCAACAAGGTCTAGAATAATCAGAAGGTGGCAGGACAGGTTAAATTAGCTAATTAATGGACAGTAGACACCAACATCCCAAATTCTGATTTGCTTTCAGCCTAGTTAGCCAGTGAGGTAAGCACGGTCCTGGCTTCTCAAATACTTCAATGTTGAAATTCAGAAGTTAACCAGGAAATAGGTAAATACATAAACATGGTAATATGTATAGCCTAAAATTAAAAGCATTTGTAGCATTTCTTTCTAGCCAAAAGAATGAGGCTTCAGTAATAGGAAATAATGTTGCATTCAGTTAAAATCAAGATTGAGAATTGCCTTCCAGTGCTCTTAAATGACTGGGCTGCTTATGGGCTGGCAGGTTTTTGATTTTATTTTAAATTTTTTTTCTTATCATAATGTGGGAAAAGCCGATTTGAATTGTTTTGTTTCATAGGTATTGAAAGGAAATGTGTCTTCTGTTTAAAATAAATTGCAAACTGGATTTTTCTTCTAGATAGTTTGACTTTCTCTAAACTACGAGGATAAAGCTTTTCACGTTTTAGAGTGCTTATGTATTCTGGGAAAAAAAAATCAAGTATATGCACAGAACTTGAAAAAGAACCTAAAGGAAATTGGTTTAGGTATAAGGAAGCATTTGTTTGAAATAAATTGCTATTAATGTTCAAACATGTATTCAGCAAAACTTTGCTGTAACATTGACTGGACACAGTGACAATTCTAGTTATACGGTGGGCATCTGTACACATGTAAAGAAATGTATCTGTACCTCTTTTATAGCATTTAAAAAACCCAACAAATGACTTTGGAACACTGGATACTTTTTAATTATTTGCTAATAATAGTAATTGTTTCACCCTAAAAAGGAAAAGATCTGCAGTGCAATTTGCCACGTTACCCCTGCCACACAGGAGACTGCTAAGTGGTACAATTTGAAAATCTGGCTTGCCATCAATTTTGATTAGAGTTTGTCTGCAGTATTTAGGAACATTTTTTCCCTGAAATTTGTTTGCTACAGGAAATTTTCTGCTTTTCAGCAGAGTGATTGTAACGGTGGACTTGCAGAAAATGGTGATATAGTAAAAAACTTGGAAATCTCTGATGTCCAATGAATTTCAAGCAAGTGATTCTTACTAGTAGGAAATATTCAATTTAAAAAAAAAAATTATTGGATTTATATATATTTAAATAATGGGGAATAAAATCCCTGGATTCCCATGACAGAATTCAGGTTCTTGCACAATGAAAACATTTTCCTGGGGAATCTCAATTACACTGTGTACTCCACTGGGAGCTTGCAGGTGATTCTGTTCAGAAGGTTGTGTTGTTGGTATCGATCTTAATTGGTAGACTTTTAATCTGCTGGTAAGAGTCATGCCTACTTGCCCTCATTCATGATTTAAGGAAAGAAGGTGGCTTCGTTTTGGTCAGTTCTCCTTTGTGCCTACGTAGTATTTCTGATGCTTTCCTATATAACCAAGTTAAGTTCTATGTTTTTTTTTCCCACTGTCCTCTCTGTCAATCTCCCTTGTTGCTTTTAGTCCAATTCATCATTCCGGTGCTGCACCCCCTCACTGGCTGAAGCCTTTCTGCTCTCAGGTGATTTGTTTGTTTGTTTTTTTGTTTGTTATTTTCCTGCTTGCCAGTTCCAAAACTGTGTGACTAACACCGTTGTTTGACATCCTTTCATTGCACCTTTATTTTTCTTAAAGACTTATGGAGCAAACTGTGTGTGTCTGGTATATTAACAGATGCAAGCTTTGGCACGATCACTTAACCTGCTGCTGAGTTCAGGGTTCTAGGAAAGGCAACGTCTGCATTCTCTGTAGGGAACGGTTTTCTCTGTGTGCACGTGCCCTGCCTTGTGCCTATCAGGTAAGTTAGATGAGTACGTTGTTTCTTGAAGGAGCTAGTTAAAGCCTTATTTGTTTCAAAGCAATGAAGGGAAGATTGAAAATAAGGTCGAGGCAAGATTAGGCAGCTGGTTCTCCTGGGCAGCATGAGCACCCGTTTCTGTTGCGCTGGAGCGGGCACTGCTTCAGTGCTGCGGTGCTCTCTAAGCACTTCTTTGCTTTCATACTGGAAAGGTATGTCATCAAAGGATTCTGTTGAAAAAGTAGCCAAAGTGATGCAAATTCCAGTCTTCCAGCCCAAGTAACGTAGTAGGCAGGCCTGACAGCAACACCCGTGCTATTTTCAGTCTGTGTTATCAATGGCGAGTTTATATAACCGGAGTGGTTTGGTTTGAATTGCTTTGTTAACTAATTTACTAGACCCCATTTGCCACTGAGGAATGGATTTCTCTTTCTGCATGAGGCATTGCCACTGCTCGTGAATTTATGAGATTATTTCGTGTGTATTTTTTTTTAATATGAGTTCCAGTGTGTGTAATCACACGTTGGTAATCTGGAAGAGGAAATGAGTCCGAACAGGAACCAGGGGCTCAGCCTGACAGGCCAGTGTGCAAAGGTTCTGTGTGACAGGGTCATGACCCAGCCTTCCCTGCTGAGGATCCCTGAGCGTCAGGAGAGGCCAGACATCCTCTTCCACTTGCCCCATTTCCCACTCCTCAGCCAGGAAGGCAGAAGGGCTGCAGAACCCACACCTTGCCTTGCTGACCTGGACGTTCGCAGGTCTAAAGCGACAGTATTTATTTGGGTGGGTATCCTAAAATGTCTGGATGGCTTTGAAAGGCCCCACGCTGTGCCCACGCAGAAAGCTCTCTGTATTTTAAGCACCACTTCCTACCCAGATGGTTAGGAGATGGCTTCCTGGGTATGTCAGGGCTACAGGGTTTTGCTACAAAGCTCAGCGTGCTTTGAGATGAAGGTGGTGACGGAAAGGTCTGCCATTTCAAACCACTTCCATTGCTGTGTTTTTTACCCTCTGTTGCAGAGTCTTCCTAGCTCTTCCTGGCCAGCGAGGATTCTGTCCTTCTCCTAAATCTTCTGTCTTTGTTTTACTTTATAATCTTAATGGAATATTTTTATTAAATAGTTTTTAACGCTGTATTGAAATTTTCACATGGAACTTCTGTATTTTGCACACAGTGAAAATTGTTTTAGCTTTATTTATGATAACCTGCTGTAAACAAAAATAAATGTAGTTCTTTATAAGCCTCTTTGTTTCATCTTTTCCTTTTAAAAATACTTCCTGAGGGCAGAGACTTTGCACTCGTTTCACACGTTCCTCTTCTGGTGGATGCTGTTTGGTCACCTTTGCTGCGGCCTGACCCGGAGGCCGGGGGGTCTGGCTGTGGTGTAACTGCATGTGCATCCCTTCTGAGAGGGATCGACGTCGGGGTCCGTGACAAGTCATCCCATCCGCTGCAGGCTGGGAGGTGCCTGGTGTTGGGATTTATACTTCCTGGGAATGAGAAACTGGTGTTGGTGAGCGTGGGGGTTGCTTGTATTGCTTACACAAATGGCACTTGTCCTCCCCTCCTGCTGACTTCTGTTACCTTTCCTTACGTTTTTATTTTCCATATTAACAAATGCCGTAAGGTCATGCTAAATTACAGGTGTTTGGGATCTTATAGCGTGTACAGAAAAAGCAGGTGATAACTCTGGGTGAGGCTTTACCTTTGCTGCTGGTTCTGGAGGGTGGTTTGCAAGCTCCCTGGGTTTTCTGTACCCCTGGAAGCCTCATTTAATAGTGACCGGTTATTTGTTAATGGTGGCCTTGTTTCATTTATTTATATATTTACCCTTCCTTTGCTCTGCCATGGCTTTTTTAAATTTTCATTTCTGCTCTTCAAGCTGGTGGTGTGGTTCTTTTTAAACAGCAGGTTCTCCAGCAGACCTTTCTTAAGTCTTCCTCCCCTTCATCTTCTTTCTTGTGCTCGCTCTGCAATTCTGAAGCTATAATATCTTCCTTTGTGTTTCAAGAAAAAAAGGCAAATCTCAGACAGAATAGTCCCAGTAATTTAATGGAAATACTGTGGGATATGTGTTTTTAAGAGTTATCTCAAACTGAGTCTCACTGAGGCTGATGAATGACAGAAATGAATTTTTTTGAACGTGTTGCTAAAGACAACATGGCTGAAGAACAACAACTGTTTTTCCCAATGAACTGTTCCGTCTTCCCTGCCAAAGAAAAAGCCACCATGCACAGTAGGAGGTTTGCTGTCCGAGGGGGAGACGATTTGCATAATAAAAACACTGGGCAACGAATACAATTTCAGACAATACTTGGCACTTCCTTAATTGCGACGGACAAAGCAATTTGGGTGAAACTAAATTTACTCTTTGCACAATTTACAGTTTTGGAGCAGGCTCCTTTCTGCCATCTTTACTTGATCATTTCAGGCAGAGGCGGTGGCATGGAAACGTCAGAAGAGGTTTCTGCGCCTGCAGACGGTGATGATTTGTTTGTCAGTGAAGCTTTGAGAAGCGTCAGATGTTCATGCTGTTCTCATAAAGTTTCACTCGTGCCTGCTAAAATATTGGTACAATAGCTTGGAATTGGGGAGGTGTTAGAGTCAAGATTTGTAGTAATTGTATTGCTCATGGTAGCACAGAAGGCCCCAACAATCAAATCCCTAGGGAATCCTATCGATAGAGGAATATACTGAGTAGTAAATAACCCATGCCCTGGAATGCTAGCGGACAAGGCAGGACTCAGTGCAGGGAAAATAAACAGAACAGGCAAAATGAGCAACGTGAGGGGCGCAAGCGGTTTAGTTCCCTTGCTCCGAGTCAGAATCATTACACGATAAAACGGAATATTCCTTTTTTTGCTCCCAGTAATGCTACTGGGTGAATGCCCGAGTTAATTTAACAGCCCCAGTTCGAGACTCCTGTTCTCTCCTGGCTCGGTGAGCAGCCCTCCCTACATCCTACTGCTGCTCTTGCCCTAAGCTCTCTCCAAAAGCCCCAGTGCTCCCAGTCTCCAGGTGCTGTTGCAAGGCGGCCGCAGCAGCGATGCCCTGCCCCTTGGCATGGCTGGAACTGGCAGCGGTGCTGGCTTGAAGGGCAAATGGGCTGCAGCTCGAGCGGGTCCCTTCAACTGGGTCCCGTCCAAAAGTCATGCTTTCTGAGCAGATGATACCAATGCTGCTTTCCAGAGTTAGTGCTTTCTAAGACTTGAAAGCTACTTCTAGTTCCAGATGCCAGCGTAGCTCTAGCAGTGCAGCGGTGCCGTTTGCTGCGTCTGGCAGGCTCAGGAGTTGCTCTGTCTTTCCTCCTCTCTCTGGGTTCCAGTGGGTTCTGAACTTGTCTGCTGTCACTGTTTGAATTGGAAAGATGTACTTCTTCTGGAAAGCCAGGCCACGCTTTCATTCTCAAAGCAATGCAGCACTACCTGTCTAGGTGTCTGTTAATGGAAAGCAAACAAGTCATGCTTCTGTCCAGGTAGCCCTTCCTTTGTCAGAATTATGCTAATGCTTTCTAACGAAAAAGGGCTCGCTGGTTTTAAGCATACTTGATTTGAGTATCAGATTTTGAGTATCAAAATATATTTGAGTATCAAAAAGGAAAAAAAAAAAAAAAAAAAGAAGAGTACAGACAAACCTTAAAATTGCTCAAATTCGAATGCCAGCCTTTCAGTAACTCTGCCAAGAAGAGTAATTTCTGTCCCTCTTGGTTTCTTCTAGACTGCTGCAGCTATAAAATGCCACTGAAAGTTGCTTTTGTACGTAGTCCAAGCTCAAGCAAGGACTATGGTCTGCGTTTTCCCACAGCATTATGGCAATTGGTTACTATAATTGCTTTTAATTCATTTCTGGCTCACTCATTCCTCACATTCCAATCAGAACAATGAGTTCTGAAATGCAATGAATTCTGCATTAATATTTATGATTTTGAAGGCATGGCATGGTTGCAGATGACTATTTTATTATTTTTTTTTTGCATGAAAGATCATGTTGCTGAAGATCAGAAGACATGTATTAATGATTGATACATATATATATATTTATATATGTATGTCATAGAAATATTTCACCAAGTCTCCTTCCTTTTCTTTCTGAACTGTGTTAAGAGAAAAAGACGAGAGGCTTTGATTTCATCTCACCAGGTAGTGGGCTCCAAACTTGTTTGAAATGGCTGGAATTTCTGATCTGTTCTTTTGAAATGTGAAATTGCGAAGAAATTTGCACGTTGCTGGAGTCTCGAATTTGTTCCTTCAGCGTTTATTCTGCAGGGATTCATTCACATCTTTACTTTGAGGTTTTTGGTGCTTTGAGTGTGTGCAAAACCCCACTGTTTCAGCGGACGCTGATCACCAGAGACTGAAACTGCTGTGGCTACACTCCTGAATGCACAGTTATTACATGCATTAATATACCAGACTGACACAGATTGCTCTGATAAAATATTTATTTCCTCTCAACTGGTAGAAGTAGTGCGTTACCACAGCAGATTTTGCTTGAGAAGCAATTTTCCCTAAATACCTAAATTTGGCATGGCCTAGTAGGTTTGCAGTGAGTTGCTTTTTCCTTCAGCTCTCTTAATTTTGTACGTATTTTTTTGTATTGGAGCATTACTGTGCCCTGTGGATCGTTAATGTGCACCGTCCTGGGTGCATCTGAAGGTGCTCTGGGCTCTGTCTGGCTTTGCCCTGGTTACATTTTGTGCCTGAATTCAGAGGTGCCTGTTGATTGAGTAAGTAATGGAGACTGGGAAAGTGTTTTGCTGCTGCAGAGCTCACGTGGGGAGTGGCGTGGGCACCGGGGGTGACCGGGGTAGGATGGGCTCTTGGGGTGGGGACAGGAGGAGGGGGCCGTGGTGGAACCTGGCCCTGGCCACGGGTGGAGAACAGGCAGCATTTGTTGGCTCTGATGGGTGGAAGGCAGGCCTGCGAACAAGCCCTGCTGCTCAGGGAGCAGTGGGGGTGGCTTCTGCAGAGGTGTGAGGGAGGCCTGAGGAAAAAGGAGAAAGGCAGCATGAACTGAAACCTCTGCAGTAGCAGATGGCAGAGGTGTTACAAGGAGACCTTTTTCAAGGACAGAAATCTGCCTGGCAGCTTCTCAGGTGTAATGAAAAGTCGAGGTTCGGAGTTTGGGAACGCTGTTGGAAGCCCTGCAGCCTCTTGAGGCAGATCTGTGAGATACCTCCATGGGTGGAAGGTCTTCACTCCCCAACCCACAGGCAATTCTCCCAGGCAGCCTTACACGGTTTGAGGCTCAGGCTCCAGGGCACAGCTGAGGCTGTAGCAGGTTCACTTCAGGGTGGGCAGCAACAGCAAGGTTGTCACCGTTCCCTGGCTCCTCTTGCAGCCCCACGTGGGCTGTGCTTGTGTGACAAGTGCCTCCTGCTCTGTGTCTCAGCCCTGAGCTCGCTGGGTTCGTTTCGGCCGTGCTGCCAGAGCACTGGTGGGATAACATCTTCCTTCTGCCCTGCAGCTTTCTTAAAGCACTGCTGTGTTTTAAACAGGACTTAAATTATTGTTATTATTTTCTTTATTATACAAGAAGTCAGGCAGTGAAGCGTGCTGGGTGTGCTATAGATCCATTTGTGGTCTGCTGACTGAATTTCTTAATGCCAGTTTTGATGCCAACTGGTGTTTGCTTTCCCCATCAGAGCTGCCTACGTTTATGAGCAGCTCCACGTTAAAATTGTTCACTGCTGTCATTGCCTGAGTCAGCAGCTCCACGCAAGGCCAGGCAGAGGCCACTCATCCTATGAATGAGTGACACGGTGACACAGTTTAGTGGCAGGCTAAGAACTTCAGGATTGCCAGCCAGAAAGGCAGGACACAAGTGAGACTGGGCTCTTTGGGGGGGCATTGTGTTGTACTGGGCCAGCTGCAGAGTGGGGAAGGTGAGCTGGGTGCCAGCCCTGGGTGCCTCCCGCTGATGAGAGCAGGACCTGGGTTTTCAGTGGTGCCATTCACCGGGGGAGCTGAAAGCCCCTTGCCAGTGCTGAGTGGCTGGGGCAGCTGGGTGAGCGTGGCTCCTGCCTCGCAGCCGTCAGGGACGCGCCATGTGTCCAAGGGGCCACAATGCCACATCCCAAATGCAGGTTGCCACCGCCGATTCCAGTGGGTTTCCTCTGCCCCCCTCCCAGGGCTGCCACGCAGATACGCATCAGTGCTGAGAGAAACCAGTCCTTTCTCGTCTGCCTTTTCCTGGGCCACTGCGCAGGTGCTGGGCTGCCTGGCCTCGGGTAGGGTCTGGACAATTTCTTATCCTCTTCGAGAGCCCAACCGGGGGGTCTCCACCTGGTCAGCCACCAGATCCCCCTAACCCCAGGCCAGATGGATCAGGGTGTTCTCAGGGGAGTTTTCTTGACCAACCTCCCTGCAAAAACTTTCTTCCTGACCACCAGTATTCTGGGCGTGTTGTGGCCCAAAGCAGAGAGGCTGAAAGAAGTGTAAAATTTGTTGTTTCCTGGCTCTGTTGCTGTTTTCCCTGTGCCTTCAGGGGTGTTCTCTGTGTTGGTATGGGTTTGAGCTTTCATGCTTCGGTTAGGTCAGCCAGGCTCGCTGCCTCCTTCTGCCTACGCAGGGCTCCCGTTTGGGTTAGCAAAGAAACATCACGGGAGCTCTCGCTGTGCCTTGCTTAAAAATGACTCATGACTGAAGAGCAGGAGGAGGGAGGATAAAGGCGAACGCTTCTGGCCACTTACAGCACGGTGCTGCTGGCTCGACGGGGAGGCTGCTGCAGCTGCTCGCGCGGGGATTTTCCAGCGGAGCATCTTTGACCATTTTTGTCCAAGACGGGCAGAGGCAGGCGCGGAGCAGCCGCTCCGGAGCAAAGCTGAGAAAACACAGCTGCCCTCAGCCAGCTGGTGCCCGGGGCCCTTGGGCCAGTGCTCCCAGGGGAGAAGGGGAGGTCGTTGGGCAGAGTTCAGGCTTTGTGCCGTTGTGGGCTGCACGTGCTCTGCCTGAGGTGGGGAGAAAACAGCCAAGCCAGTCCAGCTGCCCTTGCGGGGACTTGGCTCTGCCCAAATTTGGCTGGTTCCCGAGCCCTTGTCATCTCCTTGCCAGGTCACAGTAACGTGACTTGCCTGATGCTGGTTTGGCAGATGACGGGGGAGCAGCAGCAGCCCCTGCACAAAGTCAGGCTGCCTTGTCAAGTGGGACTTGTCAGGACGAATAACACCTCCTGCTTACGGCTGTTTGTTGGCCCCAGTGTTATCGGTGGGGGGACTCAGATGCTGGAGCAATCAATGCCTTATAAATGGTAATCACGGGAGGTGCTGAGAGGGGTCCGTGAAGCCCCAGGGGGTGGACGCTGAGCCCCTTTGGGAAGGGCCTCTCCTTTGCCACTCACGGTGGCACGCTGCTCCTGAGCAGGTTTCTGAAGGGGACCTGTGGCAGAGGCTGTCACGGGACCGGGGTGTTTCCATCGGCTAAGCACAGGCCATTGCAACTGCACTGCCAAGCACGGCCTAATGTGGAAATAGGCTTCAGTGCTTCCCCAGGCAGTGCTGAACTGGCACCGTGTGCGTGAGGTGCCAGCGTGTAACTCGGCGCCCGTGCGTCGCCAGAGCCTCGGGGAGCGGGAGGAGGGATGCAGGGATGCGTTTATCTGCTTCGCGGTAGCAGAGCTCGCTCGCTGCTGGTGGGCTGCATTTCACCGTTGGTTAGTCATGGAGGGGAAGTAAACTGCTCTGAGATTTGAGCGTTCAAAAATCGGAGCTTGAGCTTTTTGGCAGAGTGGTTTAGTAGAGCTGGCACGGCCCAGCCACAGCAGGCAGTGCACGGGGGGATGACACCATGAGACAGCGTCAGGCCTGGGTTTGGGTCCTGTGCAAACCCTCCTTTGGTCCCTGTGGGGACAGGCAGTGACGCTCTGTGGCACAAGGAGAGGCTTGGTCTCTTCCAGCAGGAGCTTGATGGGCCTGTGCAACCATGCTGCTCCAGTTCAGCTTGAGCAAAACCAGCACTGGTGCCTGGTAGCTGGGGAGGAGACCTGCCTTGTCTTCCCGTGGGTATAAACTGCCTTGAAATCATTTCAGGAGAAAATGAGTAACAAAACTAATTGCAAGCTTTCAGGGCTTTAAGGATATTCACGTAGTTCATGTCTGTAATACGCAGCGCATTACAGACAAGAAAGACCTCTCCACTGCTGTGCTTGGCTGTCAACTTTGCCTTTGTACCTGGGGGGGGAACAGCAAACTGAGCTATTCACAAAAGCACTTGACATCCCCAAGTCCCTGGCCCTGCCTGCCAAGAGATTTCTTCATCCTTGTTTCTGGGCTGCAGGATGACTTATGGGGCTGTCCCCACAAGAGCAGAGCTGGTCTCGGCTCTGTGCTTGCGATCTCACCTCCTGGGCACGGAGCCTTCGCAGCGGAGCCGTGCTGCTCCAGCAACCATTGGATGAGGAGAAACTTCTTCCCTGTGAGAGTGGCAGAGCCTGGCCCAGGCTGCCCAGAGAGGTTGTGGAGTCTCCTGCTCTGGAGACTTTC
>WTSP01008205.1:40100-80296 GCA_025331215.1 Actenoides lindsayi
TGCCCTGGGTGACCCTGCTCTGGCAGGGGGGTTGGACTCCATCATCTCCAGAGGTCCCTTCCAACCCCCACCATTCTGTGATTCTGTGAAGCCTCATCAGATGTGGATGACAGTGGAATAAGGAGGCTAACAACCTAAGGAATCGAAAACTTAAATTCTCTTATTCCCAGCAGACCTTCAGACAAGCAGTTACAGTTGTGGACGTGTAGTCCCTAAAACAGACAGTGTGAACCCTGGGTTGTGCAGGCTGTAGAGGACCTTGCTGAGCAGAACTAGGAGAGCTTCCCTGCCTGCTTGCTTCCCCTCACCTTTGCACAGGAAAGCACCAAAGAACACAGAGGAGCTGGAAATTAGTATGTTCCTGACTCCTTGGCTTACTCATACTGTCTATCTTGTGAAACTTTAGCACCTAAAAACTGCAAGTCAGTTGTTGGTAGAACTGTGCAGCCTTGTGCTACGAGATCCTCGTGGTGTGTGCTGCCTGTCCCTGCAGCCCTCCTCGCGTGACAGGTCTGCTCTGCTGACCCGAGCTGGACACCTTCCCCTGCGGGACTTGTCCATGCTCCCCACCCCGGGTAGAGTATTTGAACGTTTTGGCGAAGGGTTGGTAGGGACTCGGGTCCAGGCTGCTCTAGGGCGGGGGCACGTTCACCGCTGGAGGTCTGCAGCGTGCTGGGATGCAGGGAGTAGGAAATCTGAAGCCAGCATAATGGAAATGAAGTAAGACCTTACGCAAATGCTATTTTGAGCGACTGTTTCCTGAGGGCTGGGTTCTCCTCTGATAACACCCTATCAGAGGTGGGGGTCACGGCAGGAAGCGGGGGTCATGCCCTTTCCTGTCCTGCAGGCCGGATGCCTCCGTAGCTTTTGCATTGTACGTGTTTATCTTAGAAAGTTCAATTCCTCTGACTCAGTCTCTTAGCTTCTGGTAGAAAATCTCCTGTCCTGGGGAGGAAACCTGATGCGCAGTGAGAGCGCTGGCTGGCCGGGGCGTGCCGGCAGTGTCGCGGGTGCCCTGGTGGTCCCGGTCGAGTGGCTCGGTCCACCCGTGTGCCCTTGCCCCGGGGGGAGCAGCAGTAAGGTCATTTGTGTGTCTTCTGGTGAGGAAATGGCAAAATGTGATAAGTACAGCCAGGCACAGGCATGGAAGGACTCAAGCACTAGCAAAATCCGGTATCTTGGAGCTTAGGTGGGAATTGCTGCCTCAGATTTAGGGGCTGAATGTCCACCTTGATCCTTCTGCCAGAGCTTGAGTTTTCCCCAAGAGCAGGGGCAGCAGCGGGGCTGCTTCGTGTTCCCCTGCCTGAGCACAGCTCAGCCTCCAGCCAGGCTTGCTCTGCCCCCCCTCTGAGAGCCAGTTTATCAGCCAGCTCAGCGTGTGAGCAGTTAGTTGCAGTGGTCACTAGAGATGCCAGTCTGAGGCGCTTGATTCTCAGCCGGCAGTGTGGTGGGGATCAGGGCACTGAGGTTCAGAGCCTGGTTTCCACCCTGAAGTCAGATTTCAGAAACCCCCCTGTCTTTCCACACAGCATCGCTGTGCCAGTGTCTTACCGAGGAGCTGACTGAAGGTGCTGCAAGGACGGGTGGCTGTTCGGAGTGCAGGGAGAGCTGTGAGGCTCACGGTTGGAGCGGGGGGGCGGGGTGTGAGGGGACTGCCTTTTACTTGGCATCTGTTTGGGAGCATAACCATCTGCCTCACCTTTGGGAAAGTGCTCAGCCTTTGGGCTGGTTAAGGAGGGATTAGTTCAGGCTTCCCTTCTTTTTGTGCAAAAGAAGAGCTTTATCGGCTCTCTTTTACATTCCTTGTTTCTATCAGATCGTATTTCTCCTTTCTGATACTTCTTTAGAAGCAGTGGCAGCGATGGCCCGCGGTGGGACGGCAGCTGATGGCCGGCCGGAGTTGCCTGCATTGCTGTTGGAGAGGCAGGTAGCTGCCAGGCAGACTCCAGCCTCACGAGCCTCCAGGTTTTTGTTTGAGTTGGCCACGGTCTTCCTCCGCAGTGTTTACGTGAATCCCAGCTTGTCCCTGCTGTCTGCACTCTGGCCGGATCCCTCTTCTTCTTGGGGATGGAAATCTCCCTCTTGCTGGAGCCCGACGTGCTCGGCCGGGCTGGGCGGTCGGGCTGGTGCTGCTTTTTAGGGGAGGCTGGTCAAATTGTGTGAAATTCTCAGAGCCTGCAAAAACACCCTGACACTTGAGCGTCTGGGACATCTATGACTTCAGTTTGAGCCCCTTAGCCAGGGTGCAGCCTGGTGATGAGAAACAGCAGTACTAACTTCAGGCTTTTCACCTGTCCTGCAGAATGTGTATCCTCACGCGTGAGTTAGCGCACGCTCACGTGTGTCCCCCCCCGGCTGAAACACCGAGGAGGTCCAGGTTCTGCTCTTCTGGAGTTGAGCGCTGCGTAGGTTATTCAGCTTTCTATGTTACAGTACAAATATCAGTTAAATATTAGTAGGGAGTCGGTTTGCTTTCTAATCCTAGGGTGGTTTGGGTTGGAAAGGAACATTAACGATCTGGTCCAATGCTCACGCCGTGGGCGAGGGACATCTTTCACTAGGTGGAGATGGGTGCCGATGTAGGATGCTGATCTTAAACCTCATCAGTATTGCTGTGAACACAAACTTCCTTGCTCAGAAAGAACTCGGCCAGGAGGATCAGCTCCTAGGTGCAGAATTATGCATTATAAGGGTTGAAAACAGGTTGTGTAACAGCAGAAGGACTTGTTGACTGGAAATCCGCTCACATCCAGGAGCCACGCTGGGAATTGTTTTAGGTAGTCTGTCTGTGGGTTTCGATGCTCTCCAGCTGTGTCCCTGTTAGTCATAAACATGTTTGCTCCTCTTTCCTGTTAGCGTGGCGGGGGAAACATTAATGTGCAGGATGGGGAGGGAATACGTCCTGAGCGTGCAAGCAAATGGCAGTGCTGACTTGCTTTAAGAGCTGCTTGTGGTGACCTCGGGCAGTGCTTGTTGGCAGCGGGGGTACAAATTTTATAGACAGAGCTGGCAGGCTTTTCTTTGGTTTTGCTTGTTCTGGTTTTCATATAAGATGTGTCTTTTAAGGAGAAAGTTGAGATGGAGGACTTAGGTTTTACAAATTGCCTTATAATTCTGCTTTCTGCTTCACTCCTGGAGAGTGGAAATGGCACACTGTGGTCCAGGCCAGCTCTGGGGGACTGGGGACCGTTGCCAGGAGAGTTTCATGGCCACACATGAGGAATAGTGGCCGTGCCCCACTGTGGGCAGCTGTGCCCCGCTGACCTGTGGGCTCCAATGCAGCCACCCGAACGCTGCCGAGCTCACTGCCCACGGCTGCCAGAGCTTTCAGGGTGGGGGGCCTGGCTGGTCCGAAGTAGAAGTGAGACATCAAAATTAGAGAGGGATGAATGTCCTCCACCTCCCAAAGGAAATGAAATCTCTGTGGTCAAGAAACACGTGGCTGCTGTGGTGCTAGTGAGCTGGATATAGAGCCTGAGCATGTGTTTTCACATGGGAGCATCCTGCTCTGGAGGAGCAGCCAGACGTTCCTCCTTCCTCCTTGTACAGAGGAGTTGATGAATTAAAACCCCAACAAAATAAACAACACATAAGTCTTGCAAGCAGTAAAGTCTTGAGGAGCTTTCAAGCCAAGGAAATAGCCTGGCTTTTATGAGGGGTGAAAAAAACAGAATTCATCACAGCCTTTTGAAAAGTGCACTGCTCTGTGCTGCTTGGGAAAAGCCTGATTGGTAAAACCACTGAACAAATGACCCAAAGCCATGTTACTCCATCTGTAAGTAAGTGCAAGTAAAGGAGGAGCTTCATCTGGCTAGCACGAGAGTTGTACCTACAGAGCAGTCACCCCTGCAATCTGCAGCTGGGGTTTCCTCGGCGGTGCCTGTTTTCAAACATAGAAAGGAGGAGAGCACGAACAATAACTGGAAGAGGTGCAGGAGCACCAGTTTCCAGAGCAGCCTGTGGACTAGTGCTCAGGCTCTGAGGTGTGTGTAATCCTCCTGATGCATCTGGGATTTGTTGGTAGAGCTCTTGCCCCCAGTGGGTTTGTTTTCCATGTTCAAGCCATGAAAGAGCTGGGTGTGTGAGTTAAAAACCCTTGCCAGGTGGAGGACAGGGGTGAGTGCACTCCAGCGATCAATGGAGGAGCTGCAAGCTGAAGAAGAGTTTAGTTGATGTTTACCAGATAGTTTGCTCTAATAGATGAGAGAATAAGCCGTGTCCCAGGCCTGACTTAACGTGGCAAAGCGAGAGTGTTGAGTTAGATGTGGTGAAAGCACCGCACACCAGGAGGTGACTTGAGCAAATCCGCTCTCCTGGAGCTTGACAGTTGCCCCTCCTGCACTGAGCCCTGGGGAGAACTTGCACCACTCAGCCGTTGGTATTTACTTGTGCAGGAGGTTGTGGGCAAATGAGGTTGCACAGAAGTTAAGGATTTCACAGGGGTGATCTGCCTTTGGCCGTGTCTGCATCACCTGGGATGACTAAGGGAAACTTGGCTTTATTCTTTCTTCCTCCTACCTGAATGTGAAGTCTGAGGCTCGTGCTGCTTAACTGCTGGGATGCTGCTTCTTTTCTCAAATCAGTGTCTGCATTTGCTGTATGCACTCAAAAATAGCCCGGGTTTATTTTCTTTATTCCTGCTCTCCTACACTTGCAATAAAACACTGAAGTTTTAGCCACCCAAGCCAAGATGGTCCATCTGCCTCCTGCCCCAAGCACACCTATATCAGGGCCTGAAAAGAGACCATAAAGCCCTGCTTGGGTGGCTGGCATGTGTCTGCTACCAGTGCCACCAGGCACCCAGTCGATGGCTGTGCCACCGAGCAGAGGGAGGACCTGCAGACTACACCTGAAGTTTCCTTCTCTTTGCGTCCAAGCTGAGGAGCCCCAGCAGGGCTGTACCACAGAGCTGAAGGGATGCTGTCATCACGCCGAGCTCTCGGTGCACACAGCTCCCCTGCAGCCGTGGGGACAGCACACGGTCCATGCAGAAACCACCGGCGGTGGCCAGGGACCACCCAAACAAGGGGGTGAGGTCCCCCCTGCAAGTTCCCTTTCTTCAGCTTGCCCCTTAACACCCTGCTTTGTGCTTCCCCAGAGCACCGCCTGCCCGCGACTGAGGAGCCGATCTCCCCGAAGAAGGCGAAGAGCAGCCCCAGGCACCACGACTTGGAGAGCTGGTTCTGCCCCCCTTCCCCTGAGTGGGCCACTGTGAGGGTCATCCCCGAGGAGGAGATGACCGAGCACAACCTTCTTGCTATCCGAGTCATGGTCACCAGCGATGCAAGCAGGTACTTTAAAATACAAGTAAGCCTATTAAAAAAACCAAACATAAGAGCAGCTTGGTTTTCTCTGGAACACTAAGGAAAAAAATACCAAACTATCATGCTGAACGTACGTACAACCAGGGGGAGGAAAAAAAAACCACAAGTAAAAGACAAACTGCTCAGAATAATTGCTCTTTACTGCAGCCATAAATCCCCCAGACACATGACTCACTTTGCAGAAAAGAAATCTTCAAATATTCACATCCCACACAGGGGCCTGAATCAGAGAGAAAAACATTGCCCTGATCAACTCGGGTTCAGCTCTTTCTGTAGCAAAAACTGTTCGCTCAGGGACCAGGGCAGTAGGTGTGCTGTGGACAAAGGTGCATCCTGTGATGTGACCGCCTCCCACCCTGGGCATCATCCTGCAGCTCTGCACCCAGGGCCTCTCCCAAGACATTTTAGGGCCTGCCCACCCCTAACAAATCTGAACTTTGATGATCTTTGAGGATCTGTCGGAGGAAGCCCACTTTGTGTGTACAAACTAGGATATGTTGGCTTTCTGGGCAGGATTCTGTGGGAGTTCATTCTGTCTAAAGGTTAGATGGGTATCTCCCAAGGAAAGCTGTGTTCCTTACTGAGAACTGAAAAAGAGGAGGGGGTAGGGGGAAAAGAAGAGAAGAATGAAAGAGAAAAAAAAAAAGGCCAACCCAAAGCCAACTGTTGCAAATAGAGCTACTGCTCTAAGGAAGCAATAGCTTGGTCAATGGGCTCTCCCCCTGGCTCCCAAAGAGTTACTTTCCTTATTTCCTACAGGTGCCTTTTGCACGTTTGAAGGAAGCTCATTCAAATTCTTGATGTTCTTCAAAGGCCTCTTCATGCTGCTGTGTGTGGCTTGCAGAGAGCAATGCTTCTAGGAACGCAGCTTTCTGCTTTCCCTGGGGTGCCTTTCGATGGCATTTGTGCTCTGCTGCATGGCTCTCGGGGAGGATGGACTTCTTCAGGGTTCCCGTCCTGGGGGAGAGGGTGAGCTCAGGGGAGGATGTCCCTGCTGTGCAGCATGTGCCTGTGCCCCCTGCTCGTCCCCTCGGGCTGGCGATGCTGCGAGGTGGCCAATCCCTCAGCTCCCTTCCCGCAGCCGCTCCCCACTGCCCTGCCAGCGGGACGTGGCACGAGGAGCGATGCCATGGCTGTCACCGGCCTGGCTGGTGACATCAGCCTCCTGTCAGCTCGACACCCTCTGCCCCCCAGCACTGGCCCCTGCCTAAAAAGGGAGGGCGAGAGAAGCGGGGGTGACGGGCGGCACTGCTGAGCTGGGTGGGACAGGGGCAGCGGCCAGCTCAGTGACAGCTTTGCAGTTCAGGCTTTAGGTTCTCGTGAGTAATGACCACCTGTCAAGCAGAGATGAGAGGAGAAACTTTGCACTATAGCACTTAGATCCTTGCCAGCCAAGGAAAATAAACGTTCTGCTCTTTAAAACAGAAATACATCAATCAATGGAAAGGGCAGGTCTTTTTCTTTTGTGTGGCAGTCTGCCCGATCCCAGCGTGCTATCTACCCATCCGCACAGCATCTCGCCTATCAAAGGCTTCAGATGTTTATATTGTTTTAAAATATGTATCAGTATGCTCAATACAGCTTGAAAGACACCTAAAAAGTATGTCAGTGGTGAAACTTCAGGCCGCTCTGATCCAGGCTACTGAGAGGGCAATGCAGGTAGAGCTGCACTCCCACCCTTGCTGGCCCCAGCCCCCAGCACTGCTGGTTTGAGCTGGGTGAAGCAGGGCTGCAGGGCTGGTGGCTGCTGCCCGGCTGGCATTTACTCTCACTTTATCCTGTCTGTAGCCTTCCCTTTAGTCCTTCTTCCCCCTGCCCCCTGGGCTGTTAGGATAAATCTTTACTTTCTACAAGGCAGTGCTAGATAAACACGAAAGAGCTTTCTCCTGCCACACCAAAGGGACTACTCATGGCATAAGCTCCTCTTATTTTTTTTTTAAGGTAGAGCTATTAATCACCACAATACCTCTAGGAATTAGGTTAGCAGTATTGTTTGTACTAAAAATAGGCCAAGTGGGATGGTGGCACACTTCTTTATGGCAGTGGGAATGTGGTGACATCAGAGGGCCTCAAAGTGCCTGTTACTTACAGCCTGGCCATTAGAGATGAAAGAAATCCCATCATTATTGAAAAAAGGGCTCATAATCACTACAAACGGTCATTCTCCTGCCCAGAGACAAGGTCAGGTTGTGTGTGCCATTCACACGTGTTCGTGTGGCATATTTTTAATTACAGTTGAGGAAGGGGATGCCAAAACCTGCCTCTGTGATCAGCTCAAGTGCCTCATTGTGCTCGCTGGTCAATGGGCTGTCCCCGTGGCTCCCAAAGAGTTAGTTGCCTTATTTCCTCCAGGTGCCTTTTGCACGTTTGAAGGCTGTGCACGTAGCCTTATTCAGTCTTCTCCTCTCTAGCCTCATCCTTACAATTTCCTCCAACTTCTTGCGCACCCAGACGTGGGGTCAGGTCCAAGTGCAGCAGCTCGCTGTGGTCCAAGACCTTCCCCATGGCTCTCTGAGGTGCCCGACACACCCTGAGAAATGATGTTGGTGCAGTAACAAAAATACCCACGTTTTGCAATAACAAAATACCTGAGTTTTACAGAGATCTCCTTTCAGCCGCAGATGCCAGCGTGGCATCCTCTGTCGTCTCTGGATGAAAATGACTGATGCTGCATGATTTCCAGCATGGGATCCCCCAAACTGCTGAAGGCTGGGAGGCCCTCCCCGCCTCAGCATTTCCTCAGCCTTCTTGTCTTTGTCTTCTGACAGAGGTGCCGGTGCAGGGGCATTGCAGGAGGGGGCTGTGCCTCTCCAGCCACTTGCCAAGCGATGGGCACTTGGCGGCTCCTGCTGCCTGGGGCCCTGGACCTGGTGCCAGGTCCCAGCTGGGAGATGAGGCGAGGTTCAGCAGTAGCCTGTGGAACTGGGGAGCGAAGCCTCCCGGTTGGAGCAGCCTGCCCTGGGTTTGGCCTCCTGCAAGTTCCCTACCACATGCCTCTTTTTTTTCCAAAAATCTGTGCAAAAAAGGTGAAAAGCACAGAGCCTTGGCCCTCGTGCCTTGCTTCCGGGTGGATTATGGCATTGCAAACGCTGCTGTTTCCCTTTCTTCACCTCGGCAAAGGCCTGTTCCTGCTGACTGAGCAGCGTGGTGTTTCACCCCGAGCCTCTCTCAATGCCGGTTTGATTCCAGGTGCTGAATGTGGTGGCTGTGGATGCAAATCTGGGCAGCAGAAGTCTGATGGGAACAGGGATATCTCAGCTGTGTTGTACACAGTGCAACTTACAGTCCTGTAATAATGAAAATGAGAAAAACAAACAAAAAAAAAACCCAACCAAAATAATGTCAGGACTGACACTGGTACTTGTTGCACCGAAAAGGAACAAACAGCTCCATGCCATGCATCTTCTGACATGTCCCATTTTCTTTCCATCTCACCCTTCTTCCCCTGCAGCTCTGAGCTGGAGTCTGATTTTAACGGTGACTCGTCGAACTCTGAAGTGAACGAAGGACAGACCCCGCTGCTGGAGCCCCCCTCCTGCCCCAGCCCTGTCTGGAGGTGGGCATCGCTTGCCAGGAGCCCTGTGGCACTGGAGGAAAGCTCCAAACCATCCAAAGTTGCCGATGGTAAGTGGTGTCCTGCCCCAGAGATGCCCCAGCAGCCTCTCCTCGGGGCTGAAGTCAGGGCTGGGAGGAGAGGGTTTGAAGGGAAGCTGTTCCCTGCGATGTGGCCAAGTTGTACCTGTTAGCAGTGGCTTTTTTTTTTGAAGGGGATTTCTGCTTTTTGCTGAAGCAGCATTTCGATGGTGCAGGGTAACCTGGAGTAGCTTGTACCACGTGCTTTGCTTGCAGGGGTGGGATGAATGTCTTCCCATGGGTAAAATGTTTAGATTCTACTAGTAGCCAATACAATATTTGCAATGACTAGGCACTAGAGAGATCTGCTTGGTTCAATTTTATATTTCTACCAGTAGCTGCTTAAAATCTTTGTATCCAGTGAAAACACAAGGAGACAAGGATTATAGGTAGCAGGGAGATGGGGAGAGGTTTAGGAACAGTCTGTCTCCAAATGGAAACTCCTTTCTGGAGCTGGAGAAGGTCAGAACTAAAAGATGTGCTAAAAACAGCCAAAGAAATAATTTGCAGAAAACTAAAGGCCACCAACATTCATTTCTTTCCATGTCCCACCACCCCCACATCCATATATGCATTTTTAATCCAACCAGAAAGGAGAGGATTTCATACTGCAATTTAAATTGGCTCTTGAATAAAAAAGCCCTTATTTAGGGCAAAAAAAGGACAGCAGCAAATCCCAAAGCATGCCCAGCAGCATGTGACCCTATGCAGTCATGAAAGGACGTTTTCCTTTCTCCTCCCTAGCTCCATTCTCTCCCCAGCCCCCAGCTCCTAAGGTCACCTTCCTCCCCACCATCACCTTCCTCCCAGCCAGGTTATCCAGATGTTCACGAGCAGCCTGTCTCTCAGCTCTACATCCTCGCCCAGCTGTGTCAGAGCATCCCAAAGTTTTTACCCCTCAAGTCTGTCCCTCCACCCATCTGTCTGCCTTTATGCTGGTGGCAGCTTCGCTGAGAAAAGAGCCGCTGTTGGCTTGGAGCTGAGTGAGGAGGATTCCAGGGGCTCTTCTCCCTGAGCCTCTCCTGCTGCCCTGTCCTGGCCTCAGCAGCACAGGGAGGGTGCTTAGAAAATTACACCCCCCCACCCTGCTTCCAGGCTCAGCTTCCCCACACCCTGCTTGTTTGCACCTCTCTCTTCTCTCCCCCTGGCTTTTGCTACGGTAGCTGACCGGGTGTCTCTCCTGTTTGTGCTCAGTGCTGCAGAGAGCCAACAGTTTGCACTCCACGGCCTTAAATAAGTATCAGAATTGGAGGAGAAAACTCCAAACGAGTGAGTAAAGCCTGAGAAGGTCTTCTATTGGTGCTGCCTTCCGTTTCCTTGTCTCTTAAAAGTCTGTTTCTCCTTCTTTCCTTTAGAAGGTTTGTATTTTTGAGTCACTAGATGAGAGAACTGAGATCAAAAATGCATGAAATATTTCTTTTCCATTTTCTTGTCCTCAAGCGATCAAATTTCTTTTCTGTGTGACAATTCCCGACGTTGTTACACCCACCAGCAAGTGGTTTCTGCCCTAATTCTCCAGCCAAGAAAGCACACCCCTATGGCAGCCCACATACCCTGTCTCCAGGCCTGCCTGCACCCATTGCTTTTGTGCAGTGCGGGGTCTAACATGTTGAGCATCGTTTACTAGTGGTGCGCCCGGAGATGCCTATTTACACCCATCCATGGATGCTCTGTCACCTTTTTCGTTGGAAAAAAAAACCCCAGGTGATGTTTCTGGGTTACTGAAAGAGAGAAAGAGCACTAACAGCCATCCCAGGATGAGAGCTGGTGAAATTAAGTGTCACTCATTCTTGTGCTCTGGTTTGACTGGAGTTTGGGCTGACCCATCCCTGCCTGTGGGAATCGCACGGGAACAGCGGGGTTTCAGAGCCATTGGCTCTGTGTTCACTTCCAAAGCATGATGCAGTCGCTCCTCCCCACTGGGGCTGTCTCTAGGTAATCTTCCTCCTGGGCTGTGCTCCCAAAACGAGCCAGCCATGCTCAGTCACACCTCTGCTGCTTGTAGCAGCGGTGCCCACCTGCCTTGGCACAGCCCTTCTGCGAGTGCACCCCGAGCCTGTCCCCTCTAAGGTACCTGCTGGGATTGATCGCACCAGTATGGGAGCTGGGTGAGCTTGCCAGTATCCCAAACCCTCCCAACACATGGTTAGAAATGCAGTTGTATCTGTGAGGCTGGGGCGTTGACAGCCTGAAGTATAAAACATGAATGCACAGCAGCGGAAAGAAGGGATTTGTGCACGCGGTGGAGTGCCACAGATCCTGGGCAGGGAGGCAGCGGGGTCTGGGGAAGGGTGGTGACAGCCACTCTTTAACCCTGCCCCCTGGGGTGAATTTTTATATCTCAAAAGAGGAGGCAAGCAGCATCTCTCCTTCCTGGCTCCGGGCTTGCCCGCAGGTATGTGTGAGCACCTCGCTGCTGACCTTGCAGTCCCTTGGAGGCCCTGATGCCACACATCTGAGGTAACAGCAAATCTCAGTAGAGGATGCACAGGGCTGGTTTAGGGCTCCGAGAGGATGCTCCCACCAAGCCTGACTTCGGCAAACCGTCCCTTGTGATGGGCTGTCCCCAGGGAGGCAGCTGTGGCTGGCATACAGGTTGTGATGGGGTGGCATTCCCTGGGATTCACCACACCTCCAAGGTGTGGGGACTTGCCAAGCTCTGAGGGGCCTCTGGAGCTGCTGTGTGGGCTGTCCCACCTGGAGGAAGGCTGTCCCACCTGGAGGAAGGCTGTCCCACCTGGAGGAAGGCTGTCCCACTGGAAGGAAGGCTGTCCCACTGGAAGGAAGGCTGTCCCACTGGAAGGAAGGCTGTCCCACTGGAAGGAAGCTGTCCCACCTGGAGGAAGGCAGAACAAGGTGCTCTCCAAAAGTCTTGTGTCATCTGTGTCGGGCTCAGGGCTGTCTCTAAGCACTATACAGCACTTGAGGTTTGGCTTGTAATCAAGTGTTGGCTTCACCAAAGGCTTGGATTTAAAATCTTGCCTTAATTGGTCTGAGTTTTTAAAAGATCAAACAAAAATGATGCTTATTCCAGGTTTGAGGGGCGGGGGGGAAAGGACAGACTGTGACGGAGAAAAGAAGAGAAGACTGGGGATCACTCTTAATTTTGACTCATTTCCATCTTGTTCTCGGCAAGTGCGTTACTTAATCGTTTGCCAATTAAATTTCCCCTCCCTTCATGAAAACCTTCCGTGTGCCTCTGCAGGGCTCTAGATGGAGCTCAAAGCCTTTGAGAGGGAAGCGATGTGCTGCCTGGATTTGTCCCAACCTCAAGCATGCCGTTAAAACGAGGTGCAAAGCACGCCCAGCCTATGCTGGGAACAGAACAAAGGCGTTTTCTGCTCTCGGGAGGAACACTGTAAATCTTACTTTCTATATTTAAGCCACTTAATATTTGGTTACAAGAATTCATGTGATCATCAGTCACATGAAAGAAAAATCCGTCTCCTTCTCAGACTTATTTCCCAAAACACACATGTTTCATCAACAGCATGAGGTATGTGGCCAAGGAAAGGAAATCAGAGGCATGGTTCTATTAGCTGGAAGGCTCAGAGCAGGATATTACCTTTCAAGATCTTTAATCCCTGTTGCACGGCCACAGGGAACGTGGCGTTCTTGACTCACCTTGGTCATTTGGAGCAGCTTTGGGGCCAGGCAGATCATGATTAATGCCCTAGGGAACTTTGTTTAAAATCCTGCTTTGGCTGTTAAGCTGCAAATATGGGTTCAGTGTCTGGGTGGGAATAAATCCATCATCTCTGTGAAAGACACCGAGCTGTGGCTTTGTGCAAAGTGATGTTCTCCTGCATGCAGGCCCTGTCGTAAGGGAAGGTGGTCCCATGGGAGCTGTAGTGGGAAGTAGCTGTCCCCGTGGACACGTGCCTGTCACCCTGCAGCCCCCTGGGCTGGGTTTTGTGCCCTTCTTGGTGTTACAGCTGTCACTGCTGCAGTGGTTGTGTTTCCATGCTGAGCCCGTGTCAGGAGGCTCAGGTCTTTAGTGAATCAGATTTACCATCCATGTGTCTCCCCACCCAGCTCAGTGGTACAGGTGGTGGTGGGATTTTATTTTTTTTAATCCTAATTCTGGATCCTCGTGTTTTCCCATACACAATTCACTACATGTCTCTATAAAGGCCCCCGGTTGCTAGTCCCTGCAGGAGTTCCTTAACAAACTCCAGTGCATTGTTTCCCTCCCTCCTTGGCCAAGTGTAAGAAAACGCATCAAGACTGGGAACAAATAGGTGAGACACTGGGAGGAAAGGAAAGTTGGTCTCTCTCCCTGGCTTGCCTTTCTTGAAGTCCACACGCCAGAACTATCTTCTCTTCCTGGTGTGTTGCTTTTGTCCTTACACAGCTTCCAACATGGAAGAAGAAAAGTTTGCTTTGGGAACCTTTTTGGGTTTCAGAATTAATAATTGGGTTTGGGAGTCAATAATTCAACTATAAATATACTTATGTTATAGTTTGACATAGTAATATCTTGGCTCAGGGATACTTTTCTTCTGTCTGAACATTATTTATTATGTAAAACTCCCCCAGGCACAAATAGAGGGTTCTCCTGACTCCCTTCAGGTGCAAGTTACCTCCCTACTTTTTCTTCCAGCAGGTCTAAGTCTGTCTCTGCTAGCTGAAGGATTTTAGCAATTAGCTACCTTGCCTGATCCTAGGAGAGCCCCCAGCACACTACCCCTTGGCCTGGCTTGGAAGACCAGAGGGTTTTTTTCTATCCTTGCTGCCTGCAGGTGGTTGTGTTTCTCATTTATTTCCTGCTCTGAAGGACAACCCCTGAGAAGTCATCCATTTCCTTCATTTCATGGAACCAAAGCCTCAAGCCCCTTGTTGTTTTGCCTTTCTCTGCTTTGAAGGCTTGAAAGACCTCTAAAGAGAGCTGGTTTTCCAGAATGTTTCCTGGAACTCAAAAGCTGCTTCACAACCTCCAGCCGAAAAGTGGCAGCAGGTCAGGTCCACCACGGAAAAGGTTGCCCTGTGTTTGGCACGTTGTGCACACGCGTGTCTGTGGGGCCATAAAACACATCTCTGTGGGTCAGCTCTTCGGGCACAACTGTATCCAGATTGACTGTTTAACTTTCTCCTTCCGGTCTTGAATTGCAAACTTCATTTAAGATAAAAATGATATATTTTGTGTCTGTGGCAGATTTCCCTCTACTGTCCAGCAAGAAACCTGGGCTACACTGGAAGGACAGCTCGACCAGCTGTCAAAGCGATCCTGGAGAGGATCACTCCCAAACACAGGTAGGAAAGGCAGTTGTGCAGAGCACAGCGAGTGTAACTGCTGTTGGGGTGTGTCTGTTTTCGGCAGGCTGGCTGAGCATCCTCTGCTCTTGCAGATAATGTTGGTCCTTGCGGTAGCCAGCTAAGGTTGGAGCGATGCCTGTGCTAGAGAGGAAAGATGCTTTGATGCTCTGATTGATACGACCATTCCCAAAGCACGCAGCTAAGTTACACCTGCTCTGGGACTCAGACTGAAATTGTGGTGTTGAGAGTGAGGCACTAATCTGCTGCATCGCTCAACATGCAGGAACCACCCCCCTGCCCTTCCCTCGCAGCGCGGGGCTTAGCTGCCCCTGGCATGTCCCTTGTGCCACAGTTTCTCCCCAGATGAGAGGAAATTTCCCAAACCTCTATCTCCTGGTGATCCAGAGCTGGCTGCTGGTGTCTCCCTGGGCTCCTAGGGCTGGATGGAAACATGTGGCACGTTGGGCAAGGCCACGTGCCAGCAGCAGCAGGGTGAGAAGGGTATCGCATCGGAGTGGCTTAAATACCACTCGGTCACTGGTCGGCACTGGGTGAAGGGCAAGCGCCGGTGCCAGCCTTGGAGAGCAACTCTGGGAGCCAAGGTAAGGGCTGCGTAGTGCTGTCCACAGGAGGCCAGGGGGTTTCAGGCACTCAGAGCCCTTAGTTGTGCCTGTGTCTAATGTTTACCCCTTGCATCTGGTGGGCAGATGACTTATCATCTCTGTTTGCAGCAGGCCCTTAGCTCCACACCTTCCACAGCTCAGGTGCATCTTCAGCTTCCTTTATGACCTAGGATTTCAATTGTATTTTCTGTTTGTTTGGTCGTTTTTAATTTTTTATGATTTTTTTTTTTAAGGCTGAGGAAGGGTGGGCCTGCCCTAAGTGCAGGAGTCATGACCAACCATCTTGAGCAAAGGGCAGCACGTCCCTTGGACTCGGAGCCAGGAGGAGTGGGGACCAGCCCACGTCCTCTGTGTGCTAGCCTGTTGTCCTCACCCTTGGGTTAAATGTGACTAAAATTGCTTGACCTCGGGGGGTCTGTGTTAGAAAAAAAATCACGTGTTCCACGTCCACGGTGGTAGTTGAAATCCGGTCCAGGACAATAGGGCCAGGAAGGGAACGTCCCAGGGGAGCAGAGCTGCACAATGCTGCCTGGCCATGCAGCTCAGGAGGAGAGGTGACTCCAGAAGCAGCATTTAGCAGCCTTTCCATGGTGTTTCTCATGTTCTTCTGTCTGACATCCTGGCCAATGCGAATTTTAGTCATCAAATACAACTGTGAAACAGGGACTAATCGTTATTGCCTTCTGATGCTTCTGGGAAATGAAAAATCAGACAGATTAATGGCTTCACCCGTGTGAATTTGGGAATCTGGCTCATAAGTGGAAACAGGAATTGAATCTTTGTACCACCCGTTATCAAATAGCACTGAGGATAAAATGCCTCCCTTTTAAGAAGGAAAAAAAAAATGCTTTCGTTTTGGTCTTCTGGCTAGATAATGTGAGCATTTATCCTTGTTACTATTTCCAGCAGAAGATTTCAGTGGCTAGAGTAATGAATTTAATCTTCACTAAAGAAAAAGTAATCATAGGAGAGGACTAATTGAATTGTTTAAAACTACTGTCTTGCATTTTATAATCTTTTCTGGGTCGCTTCATTCATTCCTACTTGCAGTATGTAAGCATGGAATATTATAAAAGCATTTGGAGAGGATGGATGATGGTCTCTTGTGCTTGCTGGAAACTCTAAGGTGATGCAGCTGGAATGCAATGCACAAGGTAGAACAGAGCAGATCTGCTCCTGGTTATTTTCCTGTAGATAGGACTGTTTCTTTCTAAGGAAAATATTAACAACAATTCATAAATATATGACAGATTCTTAGCAGGAATAACATTATTTTTAGACCATTAAAATTTCCAGTAGTATTAGAGCTCCACTCCTAGAGAAATATTAGCTCTTTAGGGAAAAAAAACATTTCTTCTTTATATATTATCTACATATATGTGTGTATGTATGTGTATATAAATTAAATCTTATGTTTATCTGTATTACATGAAGATTAAAATTGATTAAAATGTTATATGAAATAAAATATACACTATGCTGTATTTTTCTACCCCTATAATAATAATTTTTTTCATGCATTTCACAGTCAGCTTCTTACAAGAAACCACTAGAAGTTACTAGAGGACATTTCAAACCCTACAGCCCCATATTTCAAAGAAAAGAAAAAGCCAGAGAGGTACCTGAAGACATCAGTCTCTATGTGCCCCATTGTCCTTTTCAGAGCAGCACCAGAGGCTCTCCACGGGCTCCTCCTGGGAACGGGACACTAGCTACGGGTGTTTCTGAGACTGAAGATGCAGATAGTGACCTTGGGACATACACAGCCCAGGACTGGAAGGAAAAGACACAGAAATATACCTTTGAACCAGAACATTTTAATAGGAAGACAAAAGTGCTGTCATCTCTGGATTTGAAAGAGAAAGACGGCAAAACCAGAAGACAACCAGAAGGAAAGCTTGAGCAAGAATTAAAGGAGGCAAAAAAGAAGCTGGTGCTTTGTAGTCAAGAGCGACCCTTGTCATATGATTCAAACAGAATGGACTTATGTAGAAAGAGTCCAGGGTATCAAAACAAAGGAGCACTGTGGACCTCAGAGGAGAAGGATGCTGACTGGAGAAAAGATGGGTTCAAACTACCTGGTTGTCCTGTGCCTCTCTTATTTGCAGATGGTGCTCCACCAGCTTTGCCAATTGACGCAAAAGATGCTGTAAGGAGTCCAACTGCAGTTGCCAGGGAGCACGCAGCTGGCCGGCCGAAATCTCCCCTGAGGCTCATAGCCAATGCCATCAAAAGGTCCATTCTGGAACCTCGAACCTCATCTCCAGAAGGACTAAAGCAGGACTCAGACGGCCAAGTCAAAGCCTCTTCAGAACAAGCTTTCTTCAGCTTCCCCAGTCCTCCTGGCTATTCTCTAAGCCAAAGGAACAGTAACAATACTAGAGTAAATGACACGCAGCCACAGGAGCTTAAAGTAGGGGAGCGGTCAGCAGAATACTTAGGAAATGGGAGCCCTTTCTCAAATCCATCTAATTTTTCTGTCAGCTCTGAAGGGGGATCTCCAAGGGATTACAGCAAGGAGGTAATCTTCCCAGCATACAGTCCTCACACCAGGCCTTCCAAGGCAACCAGTATACCTCAGAAACCATCTTGCACTAGGATGGAGGATGTCCCAGGACTCCTAGAAAAGTTTACCTTTAAAGAGACTTCTCCAGGGGTTCCCACAGAGGACATATTTATCTGTAACAAAAATTACATCCTTCATTCATCTGCAGAGCCCAAGAACCCCTCTAAGGACAATCTGGATGATTCTGCACAGAAAGGTAGTCTTGGGTCACTCTTCGATAGACTGAGAAGTAAAGTTGGTGACAGAGAAGGGCATTCCTTTGTCTCATCTCCACCTTTCCCGATGGACCGTTCTCTAAGAAACAGGCTGTGCTCTCCTGCCACAGGTGAGGATCTGAGGGAAGACATTTTTTTAATTATTAAATTATCATCACATAATAGCACACCATGCAAGCACGCATCTGTGGTATATTATGTTTCATTTATCATTGCTTTCTACGTAGGGAGACTCAATAAAAACATGTTTTTGGTTAAGGGTTAGAAGTTGCTTCTGGTTGAAAGGAGCAGAGCTCAGCTCACTTGGACCCAAGTTTTTGACCTGCTGCTGGTCAGATGTGTTGGGTCAGGAGAAGGTACTCCTTGAAGGAAGGAGTGGGGCAGAGGGGGATGCTGTGCAGAGCAGCTGCTGCTGTGACACTGAGCGTATTGTGGGAGTGGGAGTAGAGCAAGCAAGCAGGAGGCTGAGCACTGGAAATGCTAGTGCAGTGCACGGGCCATTTGTTACCCTTCCCCTGAGGTGCTCAGGAAGCTTTGCTTGGTGGAGGTGCTTTCTCAGCTGGTGTCCCTTCAGCTCTGACTGCTGTCGTAGTGACCGAACTGTAGCCGTACTTTTGGGAGCTTTGTGGTGTCATTATCATCCCCTTGCTCTTTTATTTGAGGGCAGATAGCCCCCTGCTGACTTGCTCTGACCTATTTGTGCAATGATTAAAAGACATCAGTTTTCATGTTTGCTTGCAAGAGCAAGGTTAGCATTTAAACTGCAGATGAGTCTCAGAAATGTTGGTGTCAATCAAAGGGCAATGCGAGCAATCTGAGCACAGGCTCAGAAAGAACTAAGTGCAGCACAGTTTCACATATGAAATTTGAGGTATGAGAACTGCGCCCACCCATCCTTCTCCGTGATCCATCTTTCCACTAGCCTGCTGCAGAAAGTCCCAGTTATTTAGTGAAATAACTTACTGGAGTTTATTGACATACCTGGTTTTTAAACACCTTATTAAACTGCAACCCAAACCGTGACCCCAAAATTGCTGCTGTACTGTGGCATTAAAATACCAATCTGCATGTAAACATTACGTAAGTTTACTGAAAAGTTCCCAGTGAGCTGCCAGATCCTTTTGGTATTCTTTCTGCATCAGAAATTCTGCACACTGGGACTGGGAGGGAGACAGACAGTGTATGTGAGCCTTGATCCGATGCTCGTTGAAAGCACTTTCATCCCTAAAGTTTTGGATCGGATTCTTGGAACATCCTTTATCTATCAACTGGCAAAACCAGACATCCCATTGAGCCAGAGGATGCTGGGGGGCTGCACTGAAGCCCCAGGGAGCTGCTGGTGTTCACACTTGTCATGCTGTGGTCTCAAACAGGAGGCTTTTTCTGAGCCTGTATCTAGTCATCCCCCATCCACTAAGCCAAGCTGACTTGCTCTTAACTAGATGTCTTATAATAATTAGTACATTGTGTGCCTGCTAAAATGGTAAACGTTCTTGTCAGATTTGAATAATATTGTACTTTATTTTAAATATTTTGAAAAAAAACCCATGCTGGTTTAATATGTGTTGCATTCTTCTGCTGTGCAAGTTGAAAGAGGAACTATTAAATTAATTATAATTAGTGAATATAGGCATTGCAAAGTCTGTTCAGAACAAAAAAATGCAGTTGTAATCAAGCCATTTGTCCAGTAATCTGCTGGCTTCTGTATTTCAACACTGCAGCTCCCTAAACTTTTTCAAACATTCATGTTTTAGTAAATCAAAGTGGTAAAAAGTCAAGTCCTGCCTGGCTCTCTATAATGGCATTTCTGTCTCCTGCTGGCACTTGCCTGAGGCCCAGGCATGGCAAACTTCAGTCATGAACTGATGGCCAACTTTAGCCCACATTCCACGTCATTTCTCTCTTGAAAGAGGTTGAGGTTACTTTTGGCTTGTGGACAGACCTTGAAGATGAGCCCATGAAGGTGGTTGGTTATTGGCGGATTTCTGGGACTTGGAAGTTGCTTTTTGATAGTGATGGAGGTGTGGGAGGAATATTTCTATTCCTGATAGAGTAGGAAAGGTGTGATAACATCTATAGAATCATCCCTTAGATGAGTGTTATAACTCGGTCAGTGACTGTGTGTTGTTTGCATGGCTCAATTCATTAAGCAGAGCAACCAATTCAGCCAGTGAGGAAATGAGATGTGTTACGAAGTCACTTTACTGGTTCTGTGCACTTCTAGATTGAAAAGGGATTATCTGCAAATATTTGGCGTTCATACATGGTTCCCACTACTGCATCTTTGTAGCACTGTAAGCCTGTGTGAAAGCCTGAGATACCTAGGGCTGTTTAGTCTGGAGAGAAGACTGAGAGGAGATCAAATGAATGACTATAAATGCATAAGGGCTGGGCATCAAAAAGGCAGGACAACCTCTTTTCACTTGTGCCTTGTGATAGGATGAGGGGCAATGGGTTCAGGCTTGAGTACAGGAAGTTCCACCTCAACATGAGGAAGAGCTTCTTCACTCTAAGGGTTACAGAGCAGTGGAACAGACTCCCCAGAGAGGTTGTGGAGTCTCCTTCTCTGGAGACTTTCAAGCCCTGTCTGGATGCATTGCTGAGTGATCTGCTCTAGTTCTGTCCTGCTCTGGCAGCGGGGTTGGACTCAATGATCTTTGGAGGTCCCTTCCAACCCCTACCATTCTCTGTGTAATATTCTCATCAGGGCACTGTTACCGCAGTCATCTTGTATTTTAGAAGGGGAACTGAGGCACTACAAGATGAAATTGCATACCACATGAGAAATCTGAGATGCGATGCCAAAGAGCCAAGTCTGTTCTTGACTTCTACTGGCCTTGCTCTTCATCTCCTACCTCCTGCCAATTCCCATCTGGTTTGGGACACTGGTGCTCCAAGAGAAAGGCTGTGCTACTCTGGAGCAATCTAAGTAGCTTTTCTCTGCAGAGCAAGGTGCAAATACCTGGCTCTTAATAGCAGATAGGCACTGTGAATGTTGAGGATCTGTTCCATGCTCCAACATGGGCTTCCTGGTGCTCATGAGGTGTCTCTTGGCTGTCCTTGGGGAAGTCATTGATCTTCTCTCTGTCCCAGGAAGGCAAACAGCTCCTGAGTCATGCTTCTGAAGAGGAGGCAGGTGCTCTTGTGTTACAGCAGCCTGCTTTGCCTCTAGACCTTGAGGCACTTCTTAAATTATTGATATCACTCAGAGAGGAGGACACAGGGTACCAGTCACTTATTCCCACAGCTGGGAGAAGAAAGGGAGCGTGTAATTGCTTGTGTTTCCAGTCCTGCTGTGCTCTGGGGCTTGGCGCTTGCATATTATGGATCTGATTTCACCAGTGGCCTGATCACAGGGCAATTGCTGCAAACTTTAGGTTGCACAGTGAAAAGTAAGGTACATGAGTTTGATCCTCAAAAGAAACAGTGACATCCCCATGCCTTCTTCCATCCTGTGCACTTGGAAAGGCTTCATGACTGACTATCCCTAGGGGGGGCAGAGATGGTGTGTGGATGGGTTGGCACTCTTGCCTGCAGAGCGTGGCACTGGTGTGGCCCCAGCAGGCACGAGCCATTGGGCAGTCCCTGGCAGGTCAGCAAGCAGAAGCCGTGTCCCTTCTCCAGGGGCCATGAGGCAAGGGGGTGTGGGGTGGCAGCCAGGACAGTTCTGGAGCAGAGGAATCACCCGGGAGGATGGAGCCCCACCTGGCATTTCTGCGGGGACCACAAGGACTGGTCTTGTAAGAATGAGGGCAGGACCCAGTTCTGCACCACTGGACCTTCTGAGCTTGCAGCTCCATTGACATGAGTTCCGGGTGCTTCTAAAATTGAGACCAATGACAACAATCAGAATTTTAGCCTCAAACTGCTGGATTTTCTTTCATTGCTTTACCACCTGGGATGAACGTGTCTCGTCAACCGTGCAGGACAGAAGTCCTACTTCAGGACTGGGATCCAGGGCAAAGCAAAGCCGAAACATTTACACTGAGAGAAGGGGATTTTAATCTGAACACAATGCAGAAAGGCAACAGTTACCTCACAGCTACAAAGAAAAATGGCACTGTTAGCTTTAAATAAAGTACCTTTCCAAGATGTTGGCCGGCTGTTAATCATTAACCCTGTAGCAGGTTGAAGTGTAGAGACAGATGTTCCAACAGCAGTTTTATTTTCTGAAATAAAGAGAATGAAGCTATGAATTAGACAAGTTAAGAAGAAATTCAACTATTTACACCTAGTTGAAACAAGATGCTGGGAAAACAGGCATGATAAAATTGCTGCAATTAAATGTAATTTAATTTGTAATTCTGAAAGCACGCTTCTTCCAAAGGCAGCCTTTGAGTTTTCCTTATGGAGTGCATTGTTGTGATCTATGGATTTTCCCGACTTATTATGGCATTTTAATCAACAGCTCAATGATGTGATAATATTCCTAAAGCAGAAAAATAAGTGACGTTTGTTTAGACATAATTAATGAAATATTTATGTTGCATGGGGCTGTGTGATAAAGCCTTGTTCTCCTAGTCCATTTGCTTCTGATTACATTTGTGATTTTTTTATATGACCAGACATTCTGACGCCAACTATTTTACACTGAGCAGATGTCATGTAGTAAAAATGGGTGCCAGATGCTACAAGCCACATAAGGGTAATTTGTTTAAGAGCTGGCTCAGACTTTTTGCATTCAATTACACTGTATAGTGAGCCTTATACAATCATCTGGGTAGTATGGCTAACTTCAGATATACATTTTAATGAATGTTGAGTGCATTCAGAACAGCGTGCTACATGCAGGGTGCTCAAGGAATTAATATATTTGTATGTAATACCTGAAAAAAAAATCAAATATATCCAGACAGAGTTTTTTACAGGGATCAAACATTTAATTAAGGCCACCAGCCCAATTTCCAGATTGCTTTAGGTGCTGCTGAATAGAACTCAGGGCAGGTGCACAGTGGCTGCGTAAGTTAAAGAAGGGTATTTTTTGCTTCACTGACTATTTTGTTCCTGCATTTTAGGATGTGAACACCTACCTGTCAGAAAACAAGCTGCTGAGTATTCTACTTCTTCCTCTGACGATGAATTTGAATCCAAGCTTTCATTAACACACAAGGTAATCTTGACTTGGAAACAGAAAGATGTTTCCTCGGTTGGACTGTACTTAAGATTCGTCATAAAATTTTTATCTAAAACACAGGGGAATTTCTCAAAGTGGGGATTGGAGCATTCATTCAGTGGAAGTTATGTGTCATATGGAGAGAAAATACACTAAAACCCTTTAAGACAGATGCACATCAAAATTTCTCTTTCCTCTTTGGATCTTCAGTCCCCCCAGGTTCCAGCAGCGTTGACAGAGGAGGTCTTAATTTGACAAACAGGCACATTGCACTGATACCACTTTGAAGCTGCAATCTTAAATGGCCTTAATATGTAGCCCAACAAGCAAACTATTGAAAAAATTAAACCAAATAGATGCAGGTTTCCCTTGGGGAAATGGAACCTCACTGGAGAGGCGCTACAGACCGGCTGCCTGGAAAACAAAATGCTGTGTTTCTCCAGATCAGCGCAAGCCGCAAAAGTCACAGCCAGATCCAAAGTCACAGCCAGATCCAAAGCCACAGCCAGATCCCGCGTGCCGGACGGGCCAGCTGCGCACCGGGGCCCCGGCCCTGGCTCTGCTCGGGTGCCTGGCAGGACTGGTGGGGTTAAAGCTCCTTGCCACCCAGCTCTGGTGTGAAGGAAGAGAGCTTTTATGGCCTGAAAAGCTCATCAGAACCATGTTTACCTCTTTCCTGCGGGGAATATCAGTAAGCGGAATTAATAGTATGAGGTGGCCTTTTGATTTGTTGCCTTTGAGGTGTAGTGGGGAAGGAAAGCAAAGCAAGAGGCTTCTCGGTATGCTGAAAGAACAGCCGAGCTGAAAGCTAAGTGGGGCTTTGGACAGAAACCTTGCTGTGCAGCTCCAGAGGAGCCCGAGTGCCAGGAGGCAGCAGCGCAGTGGCGTGTGGCAGCGCATCCCTCCGGGGCTGTGTTGGGATGTGCCGAGATGTCGGGGTTCACCGTTCACCTTTCCCGTTACAGATGGACGATCCATAGTGCGATAACACTACGGGGAATTACAGAAAGATTAAAAATGGAGAAAAGAAGGGAGATGTGGGGAAGAAAGGGGAGAGGAGCAACTCCCCATGGTTCAGGCAGCGGCAGGGGCGGGCAGGACCAGCAGCGGGGAACTGGGGCCGCTGCCAGGCACGGGGTGAATGCCCAGCTGTGGCACATAGGCATTAGCAGTGACTCAGTTCTGATCCACGTTCTCCACTCAGCCTGGTTCTCACAGCTGCCTCCCAGCCAGTTCTTGGCTGCTATTTTGCCAGTACCGCTGTTTGTCTCTGGCAAAATCGAGTGCAAAAAATTTTAGTGGCTTTCTGGTTTGTTAGTTTTTTAATTGTCTTGTCTAGGGTGCTCATAGATTCCGTCTGTTCCAAAAGGGGAAAACCACAGCCTTGAAGCACTTCCAGACAGTTTGGGTCAAAGGCAAGATGGTGCAAGTGCAGGTGATTCCCTGCAGCACATGCTGCCTGCTTCCTGGTAGCAGTGACTGGTGCCCCAGGGGAAGGCAAAAACCTCCGTAATGAGTAGAGAAATGGTACTGGGGAGGCTTTGCAGGGCTCCAGGTAGTGTCCTGTGATGGCTGTTTCCTTTGGATATGTCCCACTTACCATGTTACAAGTGAGCTAAAGTGACTTTTACTACTTAGCAGCTACAGCAATAGAAAGGTGTTGAGTTTCTTTGAACTGGTGCTTCCCCCAGTCTGTGCCTGGCTTCTTCCCCAGTGCCTGCAGAAGCCATGCGTAGTGGTATATTGTATAGTTGTATAGAGTCAGCTTCCTGGTGTGGCCAGTTTTTATGGATAGACACAGTTCATGCTCATTTAGGGTTGCAGTAAGATCTTGTAACAATTGAAGCTCAATGTAGGCCAATGAATGAAAATATTTTCACGTTCCAACGTGCTGCAGCCGGTTCGGTCCCTGTCCTCGCGGGCTCTTCCCACTCCTCCGAGGCTGCCAGGCTTTGGCACTTTACAGGGGACAGGGGCTTTACCTCAGCCGTGGTGGCTATACAGAGAGCCCCGAAACCCCCAGGAATGCAAACCAGACATTTCACCTGCTGGGCAAGATCCAGCACTTCGAGAGATGTCGGAGATGCCCTTCTGTGTTCGTGGCCTGCGGAACTTCCCAGTGCTGCCACCCCATGATACAGCCCACGGGACCGTGGCAGGGCAGCCGCAGGGGGACATGGCTACCAGTCCTTGCACAAACAAAGCCCTGTCGCAACAGGCATCCTGATTCCAGCCTTTATTTACAGAAATTATTATTGCAAGGGGCCCTGAGGGAAATCTGGGCTTTACACGCTGGATTCATCACTGCTTAGGGAAGAAGCCTCGTAACGCTCTGAGGCACAGCGAGATGCAAACTATCTCTGAGCTGTATGTCATGGAGTGGGGAAGGGAAAAAAAAAACCCCACAACCAGGGACTAAGCTGTCCCAGGAGGAGAGAAAGGGAATGGCATACGTAGTTCTTTTGTCCAGCCTAAGGGCATTTCCATCTGCAAGGTGAACTCACTAAATCCTTTGTAGCACTCAATGAAATTACTGCTGACCTAAGCACAGGTTGTTGTCCTGCCAAATAAAAGAGCAGTCCAGCCTCAGAATCCTCTGAGCACAGCCCCAGCCCGAGGAGAGCTAGGAAGGGATGGAGGAGGGAGAGGCCCCAGGGCTGAAGCAGTTTGGAGCCGCTGCCCTGTGCCATATCACAAGCGGTGCCAGCACTGACAGCGCGTGCTGTGCCGGAGTATCCGGGTGAGAGGACATAGGTGAGGAAGGGCAGCAAAGTCTTTAGCCTGGAGAAGAGTGAGAGGGGATCTTAGGAATGGTTACAAATCTCTGCAGGGTGGGTGTCAAGCAGAAGGGGCCAGTCCCTTTTCAGTGGTGCCCTGGGATAGGACGAGGGGCAATGGTCACAATCTGGAACACAGGAAGTTCCTCCTCACCATGAGGAAAAACTTCTTCCCTGTGAGAGTGATGGAGCCTGGCCCAGGCTGCCCAGAGAGGTTGTGGAGTCTCCTGCTCTGGAGACTTTCAAGCTCCGCATGGATCTGTTCCTGTGTGGGCTGCCCTGGGTGACCCTGCTCTGGCAGGGGGGTTGGACTCCATCACCTCCAGAGGTCCCTTCCAACACCCATCATTCTATGATTCTATGAAAATTTGTCAATGCAAAGCAAGTGAGGCATCAGAGAAGGGGAGCTGGTCTGTACAGTGACATCCCACAACGTTGTTGGATTTGTGTTGACCTTAAAGGTCTTTTCCAGTGTAAACAATTCCATGATTCTACAATTTTCATTTCAGTTGGGATGTCCCCAAGCACCCTGCAGTAGCTCAACTCACTTTGAGCAAAGGAGTTGGGGTAGGCAAACTCCAGAGGTCTCTCCCAACCTCAAGCCTTCTGGGATTCTGGAAGAGGTTTGAGGAAAGAATGACATACTTATGCTTTTATTGCCTTTTTTTTTTTTTTTTCTTTTTCTCTTTTGTAGGCAAAAAGGGCTCTAAGAAGGAGAAGGAAGCTGGAGAAGGAGACGAAGCAATTGATTAAACAAGAGGAGCTGAAGAGGCTTCACAAGGCACAGGTGAGCAACGTATCTCACAGATGTCCCATTTATATCCCAGGGGTGACTTAGCTAGGATGGGGGTTACCCAGTGCAGGGTCAGAATTTCCAGATCTAGTTCACTTACCACACATACATATCTATATGCATATACATATATATATACATGCTTACAAAACTTTATGTCTTACGTGGCCATTAGCACTTTGTGTGTCTATGCTCTCTCTCTATATATATGGCAGAGAAACCTGAGCAAAGATTTAATCTCTTTAATCCAGGTTGTAATTTTAATCAAGATATGGTACTGGAGAGAGCAGGCTTTTTGAAGGCAGAGTTGTCCGTTGTCTTCTGTTGTGTTGCTGTCCCAGGTGGATAGTTTTAAATGGAGCTTCCACTTGCTGTTTCTGTACCAATGCTGAATTAAAAAAGGAACCTAAGAAGTTGTTTTTCAGATGTGAATCTGAAATCTCTGGTTTTGTAGACATCACTGCTTCTGCAAAATGTATTGCTGACAAGGAGAGAACTTTTGTGTTTGAACCAGACAGTAGGTTTTAGAATATGCTAAAATCTAGCTGTTACTATAAAATCTGTGACAGGGTAAAACCCATGGAGGAAAAAAACCATAGTATATTATCTAATTTGAAGTAAGAGCAACTATGTTTTTTGTCTGATAATTGTAACTTACCTCTAGGTAAGAGCAGATGCATATGTGTCTTCTCTTATTTTACTGCGTTGTGGAAATAGTCGGGTCCAAACAGGATCACTTATCTAGGTGATCCTGCTCTGGCAGGGGGTTGGACTAGATGATCCTTCCGAGGTCCCTTCCAGCCCCAAACATTCTGTGATTCTGTGAAACTTTTTGAGCTATCTTTTGTGTTTGTTAGGTCTTGATGAGGTCTTGGCTTGGTATGCCCTTAACACAGCCTAGAATGGGAACTGCTGAGCATCTAATGTTGATAATTTAACCTTTTAAGGTGTTTCATGCCTATTATCCACATGGCACCTCTGAAAACCTTATTTAAAAGGAGATGGACCAGTGAATGTAGAAGTCCTTCCTGAAGTGTCACTGAGTTATCACTTCTTAGCCATTAGACCCTTTCCTTCCTTTGTCAAAAGCTCGTGAAATACGAAAGCAAAACAAACAACAAAACCCCATGAACAACAAAACAGCTAGCAAAGCTTTCCAGCTGTAAACCTTCACTATTTATATGAGCTTTATTCATGTAGCATCTCAGAACATGTGCCTCTGAAAGTGCAAGTTACTGACTTTGCACACCTTTTGAGACACAGAAACGCTGTGAGCTCTGTTTTACAATGGCAGAGTTAAGTTCAGAAGAACTGAGGTTCTTTTAGTACCTATAATACTCAGCCACATAAAAATGTGGATAGAAACCTAGAGGAATTATAAAATTGCTCAGGCGCCTAATATGCACAATGAGTTTGCAAATCCCATGACTCCTCTGAGACCTTTTCAAAGCTGTTTCTCTAACCACTGAGACCATCTTCTGTCTCTGAATTTTTAAGCTATGTCTGTAGCTTTTATATCGTTATGATTTTGCAGGCAGTCCAGCGCCAACTAGAAGAACTGGAGGAAAGACAAAGGGCTCTGGAGATTTTTGGTGTCAAACTGGAGAGAGAACTCAGAGGAGAATCAGGTAAATGAAGAAGGGTTTGTTTGGTGGTCATTTTTTAAAACTTTTTCAAAGCAGAGTTGTCCTACTGATTTTCATAGAAATAGAGTTGAGTGCAAAAGCTGAAATGAAACAGTAACTGGAAGACCAAAGATCATTGTTACTCTGTTAGCTCAAGCACCTTTATGCTGAATGCTGCACATCTGTTGGTTATCACAGAATTGGAATTATTTGCCTTACGAATAATTGCACCTAAATCTACATTTCCCTCCCCTCCATTTTTATAAATCCCATCCTGAGCTTAATTTCATCTTCTAGAGGGAACCAGGCTTCCAGGAGCTGAATCTCAGTTACCAAGCCAGCAGCAGCCCGTGCCTAGTTACAGAGTCCTTAATGACTTCTCTCAGAGTGTGAAATGCCATGAATACAATTAGACAGTGGCCATGCTATAGCAACAGCAGCGTGCAGGCACACAGACCCAAACCACACAGCTTTTCCCCCAGCAGGTGGAAGATCTTGAGCCCATTGTCCTGGTCAGAGGTGAGGTTTTCCCTCACCCAGCCAGCCCAGCCTTGCCACTGATCCTGGTGCACTGGGGAGACCTTCCAAAGAGGGACAGGGCATCTGGGGGCTCCTGCCAGGCTCCAGATGAGGATGGGAGTGTGACCCACGTGTGTAAGGGACTTCAGAGGACACTGCGGTTCTGTGCCAAAAGGGCTCTGCGGAGCTGGCAGCCCAATTGCAAGCATGTCCTTATTTACCTCTATTTTAGAAAGGTGAACCTTGTGTTTTCATGACAGGCAAGAGCACTGAAGCCCTAGACATGTTGATCTTCTTGTCATCTTAGCTAGGCAACTCAGCACGATCTCTACCTGCTGGCTGTTCTAATGCCATATTCCTCAGCAGTTATCACCCCTCCTCTAACACCGACCTAATCAGTTCAGCAAGAGAGCATTTGCCCAATCCTTTACATTTAGTACCTAATTTCCCATAATTGCCAATCTATTTCAAATGTTATCTCAAAGGCTAGCATCTCTTTTTCTGACATGAAACCACAGTCCTTTATCAAATGGGATCCACCTTACCACCCGTGAGAAAGCCTGCGATAAAGACTTCGAGGATTTGCAGCGTTAGCTTTTTTTCTTTACTTCTGAGTTGTATAAGGGTGGTTGGTTTTTTTGGAAACCTCAAAAATATAGAAGGACAAGAATATTCTGGCTCTTGGGATAGACACCAAATCCCAGGATAAATGGCCTAGAGCCACCTCTTGTGTTTGCTGTTTTGACAATCACATTTCCCAAAGAAGGCTGTCTGCCAAGAGATTGATGCTTCTCATTCTCTTCCTGTCCTTGGTAATTGGATTGCCCTCATTAAGGTGAAAGTTCTATTTTTTTTCCCCTCCTTTGATTGTTTGTGTGTAGGTAGCCAGTTACAAATAGGGCAGATACTGAAACATAGGATGTTCCTGTCTCAGTAACTCTTCTGGCATGAAAGCATGAAGCCTAAAGTTTCCCAAACAAAATGTCAGTGCTTTGTTGCGTGTAATAACGTGTGTAATGATGCAGGAATTGGTGAGTTTAATATTCTGCTCAACCATCTTAGAATGAGCATTATTGTTTAATGAATGACCGGTGTTTATTAGGTTAAGTTGTATTTAAGCAGGTCTGTGCTTCTGCAATTCAAGTGATTTAATAGGTATTATTAAGGTAATTAGAAAACGATCACAGTTCAGCAATAATATTGAGCTGCAAAGGTTGTGAATAACCAAATTTAGAGCTAGGCCTGCAAACACTAGTCTTCAGTGACATTTATGCAACTCTCCTCTAATAATTCTGTAAGCCCGGGATGAATGGCCCCTTTGTTAGGGGGAGTTATTCATTAGCTCCTCAACTGAATTAGAAGAGAACATGCGTGGGTGCGAAACAACTGCCATGAAGACCGATGAGCAAAATAAGGCTTTGATGATCTTCTAATTGTAGTGACAACAATTCATGCATTAAGAGGAAAAGAAAAAAAAAAAAAGAAAGAATATCAGTTCTAGGAATAATTTTTCATGCCTGTTATTCCCTTTATTCTGGTTCAAAATACCAAATAATAAATCTCTGAGGTACTGCCGCTTTATTTTCCACTGACATTTGTGGAGGCTTATGGAGATCTTCTGCCTACAAGAAAATACAAAAATAAAAATCTCAAAACATGTTTTCCACTGTAATTAGCATAATGGATCTGTTGACTAGACAAATCATGAAGAATGATGGTAAAGAAGAAAAATCTGTGTTGAGAGCACAGCAAAAAAATCTTGCCACATTTTGGAAGGTGAAAAAACATCCGCACGTGTTGCAGCTGATTTTCTGTTTCCTAAGGAGCATATCCCAGGTTTCCCTGCACTTTCAACAGTCAAAAGAAATGAGCTGAAAACCTGTAGGAATAAGGAATACGTTGGCAAGTGCCAGTGAGAACTGCTGCAGCAGGCACTCTGTGAAGACATTTTTTTATCACCGCTTGCTGACCTGGAAGATCCCAGAGGAACACATCCATTGCTGCCAAGTTTTAATGGAATTGGGCGGAAATCAGACAGAGATTTCTCTGCCCTCTCATGCCACTTTATCCTCCCGCTTCATGGTAACTTCAGATTGGGGTCAAGATGAGGGATCGCAGAACTGCACCCAAGCCAGCATGACTCCTGTCCAGGACTCTGGCTATCTCTCCTCTTGGCAACCTAGTTGAATGATACTCTTGCAATTGGCATCTCTGGAGCTTGAACCTGAGACCTTTGGGCTTAAATTTCAGTGCTCTCAACCATCTGAAATAAAGATGCAGTCCTCGTAAAGTAGGAGAAATCCCATAAGTCTCCATCCAAGGAAAATAGCTAGGCTAGTTTATGGGGATTTTACACTTGGCTATCTAGCGGTGTGACGTAAGGACTGAGGGGAGAGAGCTGTGTTCCCCTGCCCGCTGGTGGCACCTCCCTTTGCTTTGTGCCAGGTCCGGCTGTCCCTGCCTCCAACACGCAGCGGCAGCATCGTGGGGTGTGCAACCCCCCTGGGCTGGGGCAGGACCATGGACTGGCTCTTGGCTTTATGCTTCTGAAAGAGTCGCTGTGTCACCTAAATCGTTGCTTTAACCTGGAGTAGTGCAAGATATTTGCTTCCTCTATGTAATTGCTATTTTGTGGCAACAGAACAGGGGATGGGCAGAACAGCCACTGGGTTTGAAGCACCATCACTGTGCTGTAGTTCTGCTTTAGTGGGTAAGGAGGGTGCGATCTTGTTTTGTGAAGAAAATGAATGGAAACTGTCAAGTGATGAGCGTGTTTAAGAAGGACAGCAAGGAAAAGAAGTACACGTGTGTTCTGACTTGCGACTGGAAAACATCCAGGGGTTCGTCATTGCCAAAGGTTTTTGTACAGATGGCGTTTAGGAAAGTTAAAGGCTCTCACCTGGTGAAGAAGAAGCCCATCCTCCTCTTCAGCAAGGCAGAGTCAAGCTGTCAGCTCCATGGGAGAGACCATCTCATGTTTTGTGTCTCTATAGTGCCTACTCGTGATGCCCTGGCCCAAAGCGTTACAAAACCACCCAGCAACAACAGATTTGTCCTGTCCCACAGCCTTTCCCATCGCTCAAAGCAGGTTCAGATCTAGAGGCCAGTTGAGAAATGAATGGAAATTTGTAGAGTATCTGGTTGTGTGTCCGATGCCCACTGGAAGCAGGGACTCGGTCGATACCTCCCAGCATGGGCATCCTGGTTTGACTGTGTTAAAGGTATAGCCATCTATACATATAGTTCAGCTGCTCGAATCCAATATCAACAGAGAAACTGTGTTATCAAAGGCAGAACTAAGGGAAAGAAAAAGTGCCCGTTTCAAAAAAAGGAAGTCTATATGATTATTTGAAAGAAAAGCCTGAAATTCCAAAACAAAAGTGGTTGCAAATCTAATGTATCTTTACCTGTGATAAACTACAACGTTCAGCCAAATGTAGACAAGAATGTTATACCCAGAGATTACTGATGTAATACAGCAAATTACATAGAGAAAAACACAGTCGACACCTAGGCTTACAAAAGAGGACTATCTAAAGTGAACCTAAGTGGTAAAAGTACTGGAAGGAAAGGTGGTAATGCACACTTAAGTCTCCTATTTTAAACAGATTCAGGCACAAAGGATGAAACTCAGATGCTACATGAATGGTTTGAGCTGGTCCTGGAGAAGAATAAATTAATGCGTTATGAGTCTGAGCTCCTGATTATGTAAGTAAGGACAAGCAGATGGGGAGAGGAGAGGGTAAAATCTCACAATACACCTGAACACCTTCCCGTGTGCTGCACTTTGAGACTGTCATGGAAAAAATGTATCCAGAGTACCTACAGCCTGTTCTGAACACAGATTTTCAGCTGAGTCCTTCGAGTCCTTCCCTTTCACAGCAGTTCCATGAATTCAATCTTGCACAGTCCTCTAAACCAGTATAACGTGTAGATCCTCTGCCTTTATGCAGCGTGGGTCTAATGAACACTGGGGCACTTTCTTCTGTGGCAGTCAAATAGTGTTAACCAGTTTATCTCAGTTTTTATTAGACATAAGAGGAAAGCTCTAGAAATTGACCGCAGCGATTAAACAAGCAGATACACCCAGCAAATAAAAACCACCCCAGACGCTGCGCTTTGTGGTTGATGGGGAAAAAAAAAGTATTGGCTGCAGCTCCCTCACCTCGCCTCCTTGGAAACGCACTCGGCAGACAGGCAGAGGTGACTCTCGGCTGGTTTCCCCTCCGTCTCTGGGCGACGTGAGAAGGCGGCGAGAGCTGCGGCAGCCGTTCCTCACCCCTGGGTTTCCCCCCAGTGAGGGCTGCTCCTCGCCGTTGGTTCTTTCCACCAGCCCAGCCACTGGCTCCAGCTGCACCCCCATTCCTCCCCAGCCCTGCTGATGCTGCCAGGGGCCAAACCTCTTCTTTCCCCTTCGATTGCCCTCAGGTGATGTGGAAAGCAATGCTTCCTGCTCACGCTGTCTGTACAGCAGAGTTAAAAAAGCAAAAGCAGGTTGTTTTTATCACTGCAGGGCACAAAACGGTGCTGTGTGTGCATGTGCTGATTCCCTTGCCTCGGGACCCTGTCCTGTGCAGAGGGCCTGGGAGCACCCATCGTGTGTGGGAACGTTCAGTCCTACCCAGAATTGGGGTTGGACGCGATGATCTTTGGAAGTCCCTTCTGTGAATCATGTTGTGAGTGCCACCACCAAAGCACAGCCGGTTAAAGCCTCGAGTGCTGCAATGTATGAAGGAGCTTAATCTGATACATAATGCAAAAGGTGGTAGTGGCACTTGTGGCGTTGCTGTGGTGATGTAGGTGCAAGCAAAGCTTTCAGCCTTGGCTGCCCATGAGGAGAAAATACTGGGTAAACAGAACACAGAATCTCTGGGCTGAAATAATATTAACGTATATGTCTTGATTGAAAAAAAAAGCTTATTCTTTAATATGATTTTTATGGTACCTAGAGCCCAAGAGCTAGAATTGGAGGACCACCAAAGCAGGTTGGAACAAAAGCTGAGAGAGAAAATGGCCATTGATGGTAAGTCAAAAGGGAGTGTATGCTCCAGCCCATGGTGTTAAACCATGTCCATGTGAGCCCCTGCTTGCTTCAGAAAGGACCAGGGTGGCCGAGGCTCTTCCTCCGTGCTCTTCTGTGAGCAGCTCAGCCAGCAAAACGCCACTTGTGAGATCTTCTCATCTGATGTTAGGCAAAACCAGCTAAGCTACCCTGCTCAGTTTTACACCGAACTGGGTCAGAAGCACTCTCACGTGTAACTCCACTCACTGTGCTGTGCAGGCAGCGTTGTCCAGCTAACGCGTGATGATGGGCAGCAATGGAATGTAGTTTCTTCAATCACCTGAACACAGAAGAGGTTATCCAATTCTATGTTAGCTGTAGCATTGCTGGTTACTGCAGTGTTTTGGAACGGCTTTTAGGTGCTTGGGATTACCGTATGGGCTTGTCTTTTTATTTGGTATTAGAAAAGAGAGTGTGGGGAGGAGGAATACAGGGAGCAGGGGGGTTACGTAGCATCAAATACCCCAAAATATCCCGTTGTGTTCTAAGCATGTGGGGTGTAAGTGAAGGCAGTTTTCAATACTTTTTTCTGAAAAACACTTTCCATTTTCTTACAGGTGCTATATTTCATGGTTGAGCTGTTTAGCTTGTATAAACTAAATTTAAACTCCAGCTTAAATGATCTTCCTACCCCTTCCATTCTAAGTTTTGCTAAAAGTTCTACTCTAGATAGTAGGGGCTTAGTGGTCAACCTTAATCTGAATGAAGGGGGATTTTTCCCTGAACTGTAACATGAAAATATTAACTGTTATTGGCCTCATTTGTCATTGACTATAATATTAATTCAACCCCGTACATCAACAGTTAAAATGGAAAGTGTAACAACGGGGTGATCTGGATTTTAACCTCTTGTTTTTGTGATCTTTTAGACAGCCTTAAAGATGAGATGGACCTGACTGAGGAAGATGAAATTTTTACTGAGATGATGAAAGTTGTTGAAGAAAGGGACAAACTCGTATCTACCTTAGAGGAGCAGAGAGTCAGAGAAAAAGCAGAAGACCAGCACTTCGAAAGCATTATACTATCTAGAGGCTATCAGCTGGGCAGGATTTAAACAGCCACATGCAAATAAACACGATTTCAGCAATATCTGTAATCCTGGAGAGACGGTCTTCTGAAAAATGAAGGAGTTAAAGTTTAATATTGGTTTGTTTGGGAAACATGTCATTTTGTTATCAAAAGCTCTGAAGCAGCTATTTTTGCTCATACTGAAATGAGTCATTTCACTAGCAGCTTAAAGGGTCACTGAAATACAGACTAGGACTGAATTTACCTGTCTGATCAGCATCCGGATCTGGGAAAGGGAAATCAGAGCTCTGTTGTTTTTTTGGAATTTTATTTTAATGCTGAGAATAGAATTCCTGAGAAACACAATGATAACATTTAGTACTTTTGAGATGACGTTGCCTCTATCTGTTTGTCTGAATGTGTATGTGGTTTTGTTAATATTTTGGCACAGCCAACCCATGTCGAGCCATTTAGGGGTCAGAAAGAAAGCATCTCCTATAAAAGTAAGGATAAATTTTATTTCTGGTGGAGGAAGGGTCATTTGACTAATAACTACATAGAGGCACTCATTAAAACCACTGTAAATGCTATGTCAGAAATTAATTTTCCAGGTACTTGTAAGTCTTAGTGCACTGTGTATTTTTGAACAAGAAGCACTATTAAATCCCTACATTTTGTAAAATGGTAAGGGGTTATCAAAGGGGTGACTACCCTTAAGACTGTTACATGTGTGTCACAGATCAAGGTCTTCTCTAAAACATGCCAAATGATAATTTAAAAACAGTAATCCACACTAACTGCTTTACAGTTGCCTGATAAAATCCATCACAAATAATATCATAGGGTGGGATGGGTGGTGTAGTGTATTCTCCCTGAGAATAATTCCTCAAAAGGGTTGCAAAAAAAGTGTTGTTTGTAATGTCAACGTTTGATAGAAAATGGGTATATTTAAACTACGTTTATCTTGCTGCTCAAGAATATATATGCATATTTTTTGCTTAAGGGACTATCGCCTATCTTTTTTTGTACATTCATTTGTAGATACTGACAAAGCAGATGTGAAGAAATTCTCCTTAGTGTTTGCTGTAATTTAAGTACTTTCTTAAATCTGAGATAATTCTGCAATTTAAGATTGCTAGGATTCCCAACTGTATGTATGATGCACTTACATTTTCAAACTGAAAAAAACCAAGGAGAAACTGAAAGACTGTTTCTTTTTGAGTATCATTTTACCTCATGCTCTGAAATTTGGTGTTCTCGTTATTTCACGAATGGTGCTAATTTGCAGCTGTTGCCTGTGGTGCAGCCAAAGCTAGAAGCATTCCTGATACAAAAGCTTTAAGCTGAAAAACCTCTTGGTAAGTACTTGTAGGGTAACAGACACACTGGATCCTGTCACAGTCATTTATTAATGGTCTTCAGATTTTGCCTTATTGTAAGAAATTTAAAATACCCTTTCTAAAGATAAAAGCAGGATTTTACCATCGACCACAGATAAATAACATACCTCTATGGATGCAAGGAATATTGCTCTGCAATATTTATGTATTTATATTTATTTATGAGACTGTTTAAAGAGGATAAGAGTGTCTGGTTACATTTTACAGTTTGGATGTTGTCTCTGATTTGGATTGATAAACGTGTCTTTCTAACAGCTATGTATAGGTGAAGCTGTAGATAGCTTTATTGAACTAGTAAGTAATTAGTCATAAAATATGAGTTAAGGTTTTTAAACAGTGTTCTCAGTTACAGTGTCTTGAAGGGATACCCTTAAAACACAGCATGTAGGGCTTTAACAATTGAATTTGTCTTTCACTGCAGTGGAAAGACATGAATGTGTTCTAAAATTACCATCAGACTTTTTTTCTGTCATTCATCAGCTAAGCATACCTGATCCTCAGATTACATTGTTATTGAGATGGATTGCAGTGATTGATTTTAAACTAACTCTATTACTTAAGATGGACACAAACTAGGAGCAGGCAGGGCAGCAATAAATATTTTAATTCTCTCTACTGAGATCTGCTGGTATTTCTGGTTTTGTGGAGAAAATTTCTGGATTTTAGCACTGTTCCCAGAAGCCTCCTGTAAACCTGTCTGGAACACCTATGGCAGTTTTCTGTAGAAAATGGAGAGTCATAATGTTTTCAAGGTATTTTTTTAAAGTTTTAAAGCAAATTTCTCGGTACTTTGCACAGGAGAAGAATTCAGCAGAAATCTCCAGTCATATCAGCCAAATATTTATTTATTTATTTTTCCTCAATTCACTTTTATGATCTAAAACATTGTACACCTTAGCGGTGTTACCGTACATAGAAGAGGAAGGGCAGCCTCGGAGAAACACGATGCCCCTAGTGCTGAGGAGGACTCTACCAAAGTCCAGCCTGCTTGCCCAGGGGAGATACACCCACTGCCATTGGTCAGGTTCAGGGTGCTCTGAATTGTGAATAAACTCTGAGATTACAGCAGATACCTGTTTGGCTAGAAAATAGAATGCAAAAGGGTGCTTTCCTTCTAGCTCTGAAGATTTGAGTTCTTGAGAGTATTAGAGTCAACGGAAACTGAGGGCCGTCAGCATTCTATGGACCTCAACAATATTCTTTGCTAAAAAGTTAACTTTTCTGGATGCCATGTGCTCATAACATGTGCTTCACCCAACACTGTGTGTCCACTTTTGGGTGGAAAAACCTGTAAGGCTACTGTTGTTACCCTGCCTGATATGAAGTACTTCACAAGATTAGATCCAAAAATGGACTGTGCAAGTGATTTAGAAAAATAATAAACACTGAAGTCATTTAAAGCGGCTCTTCTGTGAGAGTAGAGAAGGAGGGGAGGGGGGGAAAAAAAAGCAAAAAAAAGCAGCTATGTACACTGTTCACAGGTCAATTTAATATGGTTGGCTTGTATTAGAGTTGTATTTAAACACTGGCTTGGTTATGAGTCTTCTTGCTGCTCAGTCTTTTCAGTAAATTGACTCACTAACTTAAAATAGATTTGTTCATTTTTAAGTCCTTGGCGCTGTCATTGTTGGGTATAATGCGATGTGCTGGAACGTATTGACTGTGTCTAAATGGACTAGATGTGAGCAATTTGCTATTTGAAAAAATAAAATCGTATCTCACTCTCCGAAGTCCCTGAATCATTTCCATAGCAATTTTTCTCCACGGATATCTACGATGTAATAATGTGTGTCTAGGAAAGATCCATAGGTAAGAAATTATATCAATTTCTTAATTCATATGCTGGTAAGTAAGACACTGCCATTCAGTTCACAGACTCATAGCTTAGGAATAATGATATCCTGAAGTGATGTCATTATTGGTGTCATCATGATGCCATCGTGAAGAAGGATATTCGACTCTAACACAAGAGGTTGCAAACTCTGTGAGATCAACAGTTTCCTCACGTTTTTGCATAGAAATTCACCACCTAATTTTCTTAGGCATGACACGCACATTGTAACAGCTCCTCGAAGACTTGAAGGAAAAGCATCAGTGCATGGATAGCTAAACTTTGGTGATCAGAACCTTAACTGCCGGTTTTCAAAGTCCATTAACTTTATCAGGTCCTCTCATTTTGTTACTTTCTACCAGTGCAAGAGGCTTAGAGAGTGAGACAACTTGCTGCTTGAGATGAGAGAAGTGGATAGGCAGACTTGGGCTTTTGTCAGTGCCCGCACCGTTGTTCCCTGCTCAGTGGCACAGTTCCCCACTCTTCAGAGGACAGATGGACAGCTGCTTCTCTTCAGAAGTCAAGGTAATTTTTGGCATATTTGAATTTGATGGTTTTTTTCTACTATCATGTCCTTTCCATTCCACCTTGTGTGCCCCAGAGGCAGATGGGTGTGGTGGTGACTCCTCTGATAATACTACATGTTAAATTCTCAGGTCTGCACAGGAATTACCTGCCTGCTGGGTTTATTGAAAGTAACATGTCAAACTTCTATCCGTGTTCAAGACCTTTCAGCCACGTTCACTTCTCAGACAGCTGGTCAACAGCTGGGGGATTTGGCTGGCCCAGGAGCAGGATGTGGGTGGAAATGCCACCAATAGGAATTTACTGAGGCTCCCCTTCTATTCACAGCACACAAACACACACACACGTCTTCAGAAGATCGTGGGTCTCAAGAAATTCAGTTGGACAAGAAGTTCAGGAAAAGGATTTTGTAATCCATTATTTGTGTCAAGGTCAATCCATTTGGCCCCAAGATAAAGGAACACCTCTCTGAGTTTTAGGGTATTTGTCCAGGTTTCTCTGGGCACAGGCAACAAACTCAGAGGTCTCATGCTTTGACACCTCTGCTGTTAAGCCCAATGGATATATGTTTTCAACTAAGAATTTCTTTCTAGTTTAGTAGCCTCTTTTCAGAAAGTTGTACTCTGTTTTCTCGCTTGCTTGAGCAAGTAACGGGACATGGATTGCATACTGGAGATTCTGTACGTTTTTTAAGACTTTGCTGCTGCTAAGATCTAAAGCTGTCCCTGCTGGGTTTTGCATGGACCACACAGTATTTGCATAATTCACCACGATGGGTTTGCCATGTTAGCATGCAAAAAACAATCCACACAATCTTCCTGGCAGCCACGTCTCATGGACCTAGATCCTGGCAAATACTTCATGATGAGTCAAGGTATTTCCTGGATTTCACTTAAATCTCTTTGCCATATATTTATGAATGAATTTTGGTTCCTTCTGTTGGTTCCAATGAACTATGAAAAGAGACCTTGTGGCCCTATGTGACAGCAATACAATTGCTGGAATATTCGTGCAACACAAAATTTCAGGCACAAGTGAAGCTTATTTAGAAAAAAACTGGTAATATTGATTTTTATTTTTTTTCCCTAAAACTATCTCAAGAAGGCCAGATATAAATGCAAGTAAACTTGGCCTGATATTTATAAATAACTGAATGATGGAACAACATGTTATCAGAAGCATTAAGTACCAGGATGTTCTCACCTTACTGGAAAGTTTAAACACCACTCTTTCCTCTGAAATATTCTCTGTGGTTGTATACAACATGTTATCTTTTGTCTTTCATGTCTTTCAATCTCAGCTTCTTTCTTCTTTGCATCTTCGCCTCTCTTTTTTTTGCTCCTTGGTGTACGACAAAAAGTACATTGTGCTTTCTAACCATCTGGCTGGAAATATTCTGATACTTTTATGAAACTATGTTGATTTATTATTTGTTATTTATTTAAAGAGAAGATTCTCATTCCAAAGAAGATACAAGTTGAGTAGAATTGTGTAGCTCTACATTAGGTTCAAGATCAATCTTAAATTAAGTTCAATTGTCCTAAAGTGTGAGTTTTAGATGATGGTGGCAATGAAAATTTGAAGCCCTTCTATGCCTAAACTGCTGCTTTCTGCTGTTATAACGTAGCCACATTGGAATGATCAGTCAGCCTCAGATCTGTCTCACCAGGTCTGAAATCACGTGCAGCAGTCCTCTGGGCTGTAGAAGCTTTCTTGTATGGGTATGGAATAAGAGATGTGGATGTGGGAGGACTTGGGAGTACTGGTGGATGAGAAGCTCACCAGGAGCCATCAGTTGCTCTTGCAGCCCAAAAGGCCAATTGTATCCTGGGCTGCATCAAGAGCAGCGTGGCCAGCAGGTCGAGGGAGGTGATTCTCCCCCTCTACTCCACTCTGGTGAGACCTCACCTGGAGTACTGCGTCCAG
>WTSP01008206.1:0-11311 GCA_025331215.1 Actenoides lindsayi
CCCCCCAATGTGGTACACAAGATCCAGCAGTGGCCTTGGTCTGCATACCAATCCTTGGTAGTAACTCTAAACATGGAGCATTATCACTGCAAGAAGAAGACGCTGTCAGTGAAAGCATGCTGCTAACTTCAGACAGTGCAGTTAGTTAGGAGAACTTAGCTGAAAAGTAAAATCACTGAACAGAATTAGTTCTGTTCTCACTCAACCCAGGACAAGAGTCCATACCAGGATGTCTTCTGAGTCCTTTAAGACTTTATAAAGGAGTTGTAGTATTAGTCCATAGTCCATTATCCAAATCCTGCACCATCCAGCCATACACAGAAAGGCTCATAGTTCTTTCTTTATCTTTTCTTTCTGTCCCCAAGCTTTATAATCCCTGGGAAATAGTAAATCACAGGTATATCACTCAGGGTTGGGCCACTTGAGTCTTTTTCTTAAATATCCAGCTTGGTCCAGAAAGTCTAGGAGAGTTAGCGTCAGTCTTATACATTCTTCTGGAGTTTCTGTTGCAATTAATACATCATCAACATATTGCAAAAAGGGTCACCTCCTCATTTTCTTGTTTCCAAACTTCTAGCTCTCTGGCCAGCTGGTTTACAAATAGGGTAGCACTATTTTTAAACCTTTGACGAAGGACTGTCCATGTCATTTGGGTCTTCCATCTGGTAGTAGGACTTTCCCATTCCAATGTAAATAATTCCTCGCTCACATTGTCCAGCGGGATACAAAAGAAACATCCTTCAAATCTAAAACCATGAACTAGGGCTCTTGCTCCTTGATTGTAGTGAGGAGTGTATATGGATTTGCCACCATGGGATGGATTTCTTCCATAATTTGATTAATAGCTCTTAAATGCTGCACTAATTGATATTCATTAGAGTGAGGCTTCCGCTTCATTTTCTGGATTCAAATCAGTATATTTTTTTCACAGCTTCTGTTAATTTTTCAAGGAAAGAAGAGGGATTCTCATTCTTTCCTTGAATGTCTTGATACAATTTAGACCAATTCTTTGACTTTGGAATAGCATTCTGGATACCATACAAAATCAATCATTAGTATTCATTTAATAATAATCTTTGAGCAGGGTTATTAGGATCCCAATTATGGTTGTGAGGAGGAAAATGATCCTCTATCTACCCTGCTTGTACATCTTGTACATGCACTCATTCCGCCTCCTCTTTAGCCTTGGCCATAATAATTCTTTCCTTCTAAGACACTAAGATGTTTAAGATAAGTTGTAAATATTTCCAATCGGGATCCTGATTTTCAACTATAGTCTCCATAACCTTTGCTACCAGTGCAGGATCCTCCTTATATACCCCCACTGTCTCTTTCCAAGCCTTTAAGTCCAATACCAAAACTGGCACTTTTACCCAAACCAGTCTGTCAGCTCCTACTGCTTGTCTTAGAGGGGCTTGTCTCTCTTGACATAACTATCCACATCACTAGTCCTTTGTTCTCTCCACCTTCCATTCGGCCCCCTTATGTTCTGTGCAACTGCTTCCTGCTCATCTTCCCTCACTTTGTTTCTCCTTCTCAGTCCAACCAACATTTCAACATCCTCCTCTTCTCTCCATTTCTCTTTATATTTCCTGCACTGCCTATCAATGCTACATTCTGAACAACAATGTTTAAGTGGTTTGCTATTTTCCACCTCTAACAAGAGAACATCACTATTTTGAATGACCAATCCAGAGTCCTTCTTAGGCTCATAATCATTCCTGCTTGCCACTGGGCTAAAATTTTCTTGCGATGGTTCAGCCTCCACAGTTTCCTCCCCATGCGAGTCCTCTCCTCCCTTCGCTACCGCCCCCCCCCTTTGGTTCCTTCTAGGGGATCTGACTAGCATTTCAACTTCTTCCTCTGGTATACCATACCGAGTGCATCTTTTTCCTTTAATACAAGCTGAGCAGCAATGATTTGGTGGTTTTGGATTGTCCTTTTCAGGTCCTAATACTAATGGATCTCGAGGGGTAAGTTTACATTCTGCAGAGATTTCTGTGTGGTTTCATAAAGCAAAGAACAAATCCACATATATAACCTCATTCCTCTTCTCTTCAATAGAGCAACGTTAGTTGCAATATTGTATTATATTTCAAACTCCAATTTTATGGTCGCTTTTCCCCATCACCCAATTTGTACACTGGCTACCAATGCTGACAAAACTCCAGAAGTTTATTTCATGTTAGGGGATCACCCCCTCCCAAAGCAGAGATGGGCAAGGGTGATGTTCCCATGAATCTCAGGGAATAATGTAAAGAAGCTGACTTTATGCTTCAACCCATGTATTCCTTCCTTGCAATTGAGGATGCCCATCATCTTGATCGTGAGTGATACAGTGAAAAACTCAATAACCAAATTTATTAAGCAGGCATTCTTTATTTTGCGGTGCCGGATGCACAGGGGATCACTCCTCCAAATGTGCTTACCGATGCAAGCTGGGTACATAGTTTATATGCAGGCTAAACATACATATTCATTATATTTCTTAGAAAGGTCAGTCTTATGGTAATGGCTTCCCAGAATTCATTTAAATAGTCTGAGAATGCATAATGAAATTAGGGTTAGGGTCTTTTCTCCCCTCGGTGGTCTTTCGTGACCTCTGGTGGTCATTTACTTCATCTTCTCTTCTTCATCAGTGTGTTCTTTTAGTGACCTAAAGCCTAAAATTCTTATTCTTGCCACAAAACCAGTTCTTGTGTGTTCAGCATGCTCGGGTGACTCAAGACGTCCTGTTGTCCTGTTCCCGGTGATAACCACTATCTACAAGGTTATGAATTTCACAGTATGTCCCTACTATACAACTACCCATTCATTGTTGTTGCTTGTTTAAAGATTAGTAAAACTCCACCAGACGCTACCAGACATCCCGTCTCCTGCCTTCAATGTGATGTGTGAAGAGAGGCTGAACAAACCCAGGTGTCCTGAAGACAAGGCTTAAGGAGATCTCATTGCTCTCTAAAACTACCTAATGGGAGTGCATAGAGAAGGTGGAGCCAGTCACTTAGAGGTGTACAAGGATAGAACAAGAAGAAATGAGTAATGAGTTGGAACATGGGAAATCCTGATTAGATATAAGGAAAAACTTTTTTCCTCATGAGGGTGGTTAAATGCTGAAATAGGGTCCCAGAGAGGTTGTAATATCTTCATTCCTGGAGTTATTCAAAGCTCAACTGAACAAGGCCTTGTGCAATTGACGTGCGGAATCAAACTCTCCAACCCGTGAAAGGTTATAAAGCAGGTGTGTTTATTACGGCGCCGGGTTCAAGGGGGATCTCTCCTCTTAACTTGCACACCCAAGTGTCCATCGAGCAGGTATTTATTACACCGAATCATGCATATTCAACAGAGTTAGCTACATATTCAGTATATGGGGTTGGATTATTCTAATCAGTTCCGGGAACTCATTATCATAGGCCTCCTCCCATTGGCGCTTGCACACTGCTGTCTGGTGGTCGTGGGCGGGGTCTTCGGGGGTCTTTGGGAGGAAGGCTCCCAGTCTTCCTCACAGTGTACTTTTCACCTTTGGTTCAAAATGCTGATGTGTCACAGGCTTCTAATCGCAGAACTGGTATGGTCTGGCCTATCTCTGGTAGCCCCTCTTTGTTAACAATGAGTTCCTACTTTCATTAGGTTAGTTTCTCTTATCTACAGGCCATGCAAGATGAGCTAAGGCCCATAGAGCTGTCAAGCCTCATGGCTGTTCCACCTTTAGTGTCTCAACGTCCTGTCTCCTGTTCTTATCTCAGGAGGCCCCAGGACATTGTAAAGAATTACAAAGTATTTAACAAGGATTGCTCAACTTGCTTCTTTGTCTTTCAAGCAGGACACTGTCCCCTCACTGCAATTCTGCTCTCTCTTGGCCCTACTTTGAGTTAGACCAGAAAACTTCAGAAGTCCCTTCCCATGTAAGTTATTCTGTGATTGCACCCACTGTGATCAGTAAATCAGTAGTGGCTCTTCAAGTCTTTATCAGTATGTGTAAAGTTGTTCTGTCATTTGTTTTTACTACTTTCCTTGTGTTCGTGTTCTGTTAGGGAAGAATGTTTAGGCAGTTTACGTTGAGAAATGGGTCTGAGGCGTGTAAAAATGATGCAAGACTGGAAGGGGATTGTATTGTGGTGTATTTTGCATACATCCTGTTTATGCCAACAAGAGAGAAGTTAGAAACTTTGAATCATGAAGCCATCGGGGTGACCTGTACTTATAAGACCAAAAGGAAGCAAGATGGATGTGTGGTATGGCAGGCAGTTGTTTGGGTTGTGTATTTGGCAAAAGTATAAGCCAATAGCTAAGAAGCACGTGCACTGGTGAGTGAAAGAAGGGAAGGAAAGGAATGGAACAAGTTTCAAGTTTGACTGAAGTAGGCATGAAAGTTCTTGAGGCTTTTTATTATAAAGACTACAATTCCCATATTCAAGATAGTACTTTCCTAGTATTGCTCTTCCTTGTAAGCAATTGTAGTTTCTGTGGGTGTTATCTGACTGAAAAGAGTGATTCTCTGTGGTGGTGAGTGGGAGTGGTTGTGAAGCCATTCTCTTTGTAAGAAAACGTTTGAGAATTTCTTAAGGTAGAACGTGGGTAATATTTAAATGATCCAGCATAGTGTTTTTTATGTTCTACTATATTTTTTTTTCAGTACACTTGTATTATTTTGGGTCCAAAGAAACCCTTATTTTTGCAAGTCAGTCCATTGTCTGTGTGTGAGACCTGCTGAGAGGAGTCAACAAGAGAGGCTTTCTTTATATTACTGTGCAGACTCTGGGGGATGGTTGTGTGTGTTCTGCCTTCAGGGATAAAGCATTTTGGGATTGTGAAAGACTTAACATGCGGTATTTAGGGGAAGGCTGGAAGGGGAGGTATCAAGGTGAATTGGAGAGGAATAAGCATGGGAAAATAGAGGGATAAGGGGATAAAAGGCCCAGTCACATGTAAAAAAGTTGTTGATCAGCATGCTTGTCTGGCCATGCCCTGTGATTGATCAGTACAGTCTGTCCTGTCTTACTAAACTCCCTATTTTTCCTAGATGAGGAGGTTCTCTATTTTGCGTGCGCCTGTGTGTATGGAGGTCTAAATGCCAGCAACTGGAGAAGGGGCTATGAAATTATAGGGGCTCATGAGCTTGAGGTCCCAGCAACCGGAGTGCCTTCCAGTTGTGTGGGTGCATGTAACAGTAAACTTCAAGCTAGACTAGCTGGAAAGTAGGATGTTAAGTAAGACCATGCAGTGCGAATTCTTATGCTGCCACTTAAGTCTTTCTGTGCTGATATAATGCACTGCTGTTTACTTAAATCACTGTATTTGTAGTAGTTAAGCTTTCATGTCCTGATGGTGTTTGAAGACTAAATTATCTTAATTGAAAGATAAGGCTATTGAGTGTCATCAGATATTTATTTAAAACAAAGTCTGCTTGATTAAAAGTCCTTGCATTGTCCACTAAGCTTGCAATTCTATTTTATAAAGTTATTAGATATGAAAAAAACTTTTATTGTAAATAAGTTTTGTTTACAGCTTATGACTTCTGTTATATTCTAAACATTTAGATATGTTAGATGTAATATTTTGAGAAGATACCTAACTTTTTTCTTAGATGCAAAGGTCCATAGTAGTCTCAATACAAGCATATCTATGTGCTGTAGGAGGCAGTACTTTATTAATAGTTCTTTAAACTAACTCAGAGAAAAGTAGACTATAATCATAAAGAGACTGATTAGGGCATCAGGCATAAAGAATAAATTTTGGGTGGTCATGGTTTATCTCTCTTGCAGTGTTTTCTGGAAGTTGTAAAGCTAGTGGAAAAAAAAAAGGTATAGAAGGCAGCAAATGTTATTCTTGGAGGTTTCAGCAATTACAGCTCTTCTCCAATAATGTGAATTAAGCAATTGCATGTTGCTAAACAAACTAAAGCATTCTTGAGATAAATAGAATTATCTGTAGCTGTTTTATCTAGATGAGTTACCTGAGAATCCTATAAGCATATTAAAATTGTCATCTCATCCATGGCTGCTTTCTGAATTTGACATAAGGGTGTCCAATTTTTTTGGTCTGTGTTTTCTCTTTCAAGTGGATAAAGGTTTACTCTTCACTAAAGCTGAGACTGGAAAGTGTTCATCCTGGCTTGTCAGGAAGATAGTTGTATTAGATTGTAGGTCTTATATAATGATTTTTTGGGGGGGGTGTGTGTCAAATGCTGTCTAGAGAGCAGGTCCAGTTTTCAAAAGTGCCTAACTAGAGGAGTGTCTGATTCATGTGCTTGGTGTCCCAGAGGTATACTTGAAAAGCTGAAAGCATCTGCAGGTTTGCATGCAAATCCTTAGAACTCTATCTTCTTGGATCAGTTTCTGCCAATATTTAACATATACTCTCAATATGCCATAGAGTGTTTTGATATTGAACCCATTCTAGTCTACTTCAGTATAAATGGGTAATGCTTATATTTTAATTTCGTATTCATATTGTATCCTCTCAGTGGCTTGGTTCTTGTGATAATCAACTTGATAACATCAGTATTTTAGTGATTTTGTGGGGTTGGGGCACAAAGTTCAGTTAACTTGATAATTTGTTTGAATGTAACCTTGTATTGAATACATTTAAAAGTAAATTGCAGTCCCTGGGTCTACTATTAATCTATGTTAGGACATCCAGCTAGGATTGTAAGAACATAATTTTGACCAACAGACTGTTCTACCTAGGGGGGTAGTGAAACTGTTTTGGTGATATAAAAGGGAAGAATTAAGCACTTGGTGCTTATACTTCAGTTGCAAGATTATTTTTAGGCCTGTAGCATTAATGTTAGTTCTGGTATGGTTGATGTACTCAACAATTGTTTTGCCTCAGTGTTCAATGGTAATCTCTTTTCCCACATCTCTCAAGCCCCTGAACCTCAGGGAAGGGACAATCGCAAGAAAAGATCAAGTTTGAGACCACCTGAGGAACCTGAACATATATAAGTCCATGACACTTGACAAGATGCATCCCAGAATTCGGGGGGAATTGGCTGATGCAGTTGCCAAGCCACTCTCTCCATCGTATTTGAAAAGTCCTGGCAGTCAGGCGGAGTCTCCAGTGACTGGAAAAAAGGGAAACTTCACAGTCATTTGTAAAAAGGGGAGAAAGGAAGGACCCTGGGAAGTACCGACCAGTCAGCCTCACCTCTGTGCCTGGGAAGATCATGGAACAGATCCTCCCAAAAGACATGTCAAGGCATATGGAAGGCAGAGAGGTGATTAGAGACAGCCAATATGGCTTCAGCAAGGGCAGACCATACCTGATTAATCTAGTGGCCTTCTATGATGGAGTGACTGTATCAGTGGACAAGGGAAGAGCTACAGACGTCATCTACCGGGACTACTTCAAGGCCTTTGATACAATCTCCCACAATATTTTTACCTCAAATTAGAGAAATGTGGGGTTGATGTATGGACTGTTAGGTGGATAAGGAGGAACTGACTGGGTGGCTGTGTCCAAAGAGCTCTAGTCAATGGCCCAGTGTCTAAGTGGAAACCAATAACAAGTGGTGTCCCTCAAGGGTCTGTACTGGGACCAATACTGTTTAATATTTTTATCAACGACATAGACAGTGGGTTCGAGTGTACTCTCATCAAGTTTGCAGATGACACCAAGCTGAGTGGTGCAGTTGTTTTGCTAGAGGATTCCATCCAGAGGGACCTTGACAGGCTTGAGGAATGGGCCCATGGGAACCTCATGAAATTCAACAAGGCCAAGTGCAAGGTCCTGCACCTGGGTTGGGACATTCCCCAATATCAGTACAGGCTGGGTGATGAATGGATTGAGAGCAGCTCTGCAGAGAAGGAGTTGAGGATGCTGGTGGATGAGAAATTGGACATGAGCCACCAATATTCACTTGCAGTCCAGAAAACCAGTTGTATCCTGGGCTGCATCAAAAGAAGCATGGACAGCAGGTCCAGGGAGGTGATTTCCTCCTTCCCCTTCCTCCTCAAATAAATAAATAAAATCATTGCTGCTTTTCTTTCTTGCAAGATCTGATATATGTGTTAGAAAGTTCAGGAAGGAAAAGGATAGGTTCATGTTTAAGATGTTGCTGTGGAGAACTGACCGTACCTCTGCCCCATGTCTATTGTAGAGTGTTGGGCAAGTCAAACTTTATTGGGTGCTTATTAATCACTTGTTTCTTGCTTTCTAGATGACTTACACTTTTTAATGTGTAACTTCTGGAATCTGGAGTGTGAAAGTGAAGTGAAACAACTCCTTTTAACATTTAAACCCATATATGTTATGAACAGAGCTGAAACTCGCTGGCTCAACAGTACTGGACAGTGCTCATATCTTCAGACTAGGTCAGACAAGTGTCAGATGCTGCAGCAGTTAACTCTACAGAACAAGATCTGGGGATCTGCTTCTACTCCGGGTTGGGGTGGGGGAGAGAAGAATCGCATTTGGTGAACAATAACTCTTCTAATATTCTGGCCTAGTATAGGCCTGGTTCTCTTCCTTTCTATTCAACTAAAAAAATCTACCTTGCCATTGGCTGTGGCCTCAGTCCTACCAATTAATTTTGGAAATACTTTAGTTTGGTTGCTTTCTTTTTCATGCTGCTGTAGGATGATGTTGCATGTTGAAATTCAGTGGTATTCTTGCATGTAATTCCATTAGTCTTTGAGAAGGATTGATGTGCTTAGTACTCCATATGTTAAGAATAAAAGGTTAGATAACTGGTACTTTTCTTCTGGAGAAGAGATGGTTGTTAGCCTAGTTTTGTATGTATGTAGGATACCAAAAGGATTTGGTAATACTTACTTTGTGTATTAACGAAGGAAGGACTGTAATCAAGTTAGGGGCCAGAAGGCTAGATATTGAACACTTCACTGGAATGTTACATTAGCAGAACTACTCCCAAACATCGCATTGCTTCAGTGTCCTGCTAAAACGAAAGGATTTTGGTCTAAATTGTTTTTCTAACCTTGACATGCTGTTCTGTATCCACAGCTAAATCTTACTGTCCTCATTGAACTTTCTTAGCCAGGAATATTTTCTACCTGAATACCTCAGGTGCAGGTTTCATGTCCATTTAAAGTAGGTTTTATAGTGATTAGGGTATAATCTTTTCTCCCTTTGGCATTTCTAAAAGTTAAATATGCATCCCAAAATATTGCTAAATGTGCAGTGCTTCATAATGTTTCAGGCATAGAGCAAGAAACAAATGAATATTTGTTTCACTGTATGATTCCCCTTGACCATGCATTCTTCATAAGAAAACTAGCTACTGAGTTCTAGTCCTCACTTAGTCTATTGATGAATGAAGTCTGCACTGCTTTATAGTTTTGGCAGCCTATATTTTGAGCTTTTCACTTCAGATGACAATTCATCTTTGAGACATCTTTCAGGTGGTTTGAAAATATCCTTCACATGGCTGCTTTAAGTCATGCCAGTTGAAACAGAATTAGTCATTTAGGTTGGAAAAGACCCTTAAAATCAAGTCCGACAGTAAACCTAGCATTACCAAGTCCACCACTAAACCATGTCCCTTGGCACCACATCTACATGTCTTTTTAAATACCTCCAGGGATTGGGGACTCCACTGCTTCCCTGGGCAGCCTGTTCCAATGTTTGACAACCCTTTCAAGTGAAGAAATTTTTCCTAATATCCAACCTAAACCTTCCCCGGCACAACTTGAGGCTGTTTCATCTTGTCTTATTACTTGTTACCTAGGAAAAGAGACTGACCCCCCACCTCACTACAACCTCCTTTCAGGGAAGTGTAGAGAGCAAGATGGTCTCTCCTGAGCCTCCTTTACTCCAGACTAAACAACCCCAGTTCCCTCAGCTGCTCCTCGTAAGACTTGTGCTCTAGACCCTTTACCAGCTTCATTGCCCTTCTTGGGACACCCTCCAGCACCTCAATGACCTTCTTGTAGTGAGGTGCCCAAAACTGAACCCAGTATTTGAGGTACAGCCTTACCAGTGCTGAGTACTGGGGGATGATCACTGCCCTAGTTCTGCTGGCCACACTATTTCTGACGCAAGCCAGGATGCTGTTGGCCTTTTTGGTCACCTGGGCACACTGCTGGCTTATATTAAGCTGACTGTTGACCAGCACCCTAAGGTGCTTTTCTGCCAGGCAGCTTTCCAACCACTCCTCCCCAAGCCTGTAGCAAGTGTTGCAGGGGGTTGTTGTGCCTTAGTGCAGGACCTGGCACTTGGCCTTGTTGAACCTCATACCTTTGGCCATGTCACATTGATCTATCCTGTCCGTATCCATGTGCAGAGCTTCCCTATCCTCAAGCAGATCAACACTCCCACCTAAATTGGTGTTGCCTCATCCAGATCACTAATAAAGATATTAAACAGAACTGGCCCCAGTACTGAGTCCTGGGGGACACCACTTGTGACTGGCCACCAACTGGATTTAACTCCATTCACCACCACTCTTTGGGCCCAGGCATCCAGCCATTTTTTTTTTTTTATCCAGTGAAGAGTACACCCATCCAAGCCATGAGCAGCCAGTTTCTCCAGGAGAATGCTGTGAGAAACGGTGTCAAAGGCCTTACTAAAGTCCAGGTAGACAACATCCACAGCCTTTCCCTTGTTGACTAAGTGGGCTGCATTCTGATACTCTTTGCCACTGCCATCCCATCCGGACTGAATCCCACAACAAACATGCGAGCTATTGCTGTTCTCAAAATGTTCCCAGGCACAGCAGAGTGAACTGATCATCAGTACAGCAGTGAAATCAAAAAACAACCACTAACAAGCACTAGACTCTAACATACTGTAAGGCAAGCACAGGAGCCTGATGATTAATAGCTAAACAGCAATAGCAGCTATAAATTCAACCTAGCACATTCTAATCAATTCTGTTGTTATCTTGAGCTCTTTGAGCCCCACGTTTGGCACCAAAAAGGACTGTTGTGGTTTAATCCTGGCTGGCAGCTAAGCACCACAAACCCACTCACTCTCCCTCTCTGTTTATTAGTAATACATGCTATCAACAATTCTACACTATCTAGCAGCCCATGGCACCTTTACTTCCTGGACAATCACCTTTGCATCTTGTAAAGTCCTGACTTCTGTCATGGTTTAGGGTCAGGGCAGCCCCTTAGACCTATAACAGCTGCTCTCTGTTAACCCCCCTCCCTCCCCAAAGGGGAAGAGAGAAAGAATAAGGGAGAGAGACTTAGCCATTAGAAAAGGAAACTAGAACAGCTTGAATGACAATGAAATTAATAATAATAAAAATGAAATATATACAAATCTATACAAAACCAGTATGGAACCCAACCCCCTGATGGTAATTCCATCACCGTCACCACTGATGCTGTGGAGCAGGCAC